>WEKY01025182.1:410667-484981 GCA_013390045.1 Picathartes gymnocephalus | reverse complement strand
AGGGGCTCAGGGTGGGATGAGGGCTCAGGGTGGGATGGGGGCTCAGGGTGGCCCAGGGGCTCACAGACACCCTGCTGTGTGTGACAGCGTTTCCCCACTGGTGGCTCAGGCCCTGCCTGTGGGAACAGGTTGGGTTTGCAGCGACTCCCTGACGCTCACAAAGGAAATTTGGGCCAGAAGGCACGAAGCTGCCTTGAAGACAAAAGCCCTCCCCGCTTACAGATCACACGTTGTCATCTAACAGATTTCTGTGGATAGAGAGCCTATTTTTCTCACTTCTGTCCCAGTCTTTTAAGGTGTGAAGAGCCTTTAGTCAAGCTGGAGGGAGAGAGAAAGGTTTCTGGTGAAGGGACTTGGTTGATCCAGGGTTTGTTTTGAAACTGCATCACAGATTTTCTTTCTGCCTGTGATTCTCAGTTCACAGGACGTGGTCTGCAGAAATTTTTGGAAGGAGCGGGTATTTTCCCTAATTACAGCAAACGGGTGCTGGTCGTCAAAGCCATTTGAATTCCTTGGGGGTGGTTTGCAAAGAAGGGTGAGGAGGGGTGTTTGTGTTGCCCCGGAGACTGAACAGCTTCCACGTGGGTGTTGTCCCTGTGGATATTACATCCCAGTGAGCAGAGAGGGAAGGATATCTCTGTGAGTAACCACTGCCTTGTGTGCTGTGTCTAATGGACTTGGGGAAAGTGGGAATGGGGAACCACGGTCAGCAGGAATGTTTTGTTACTAACTCAGCATCTGAGCACTCAAGCACCCATTTTCTTATGGATTTGGGTTTATTACTGGTTGCTTTTTTTAGTGCTTCCTCTAACTGTGAAGGTCCTAGATGTGGTTCTGCATTCTAGTATTCAGAAAGCAAAAGGACTCCTAGATTTAAAAATAAACTCTGCAAGGAAGAGGCTACATATATATTTTGCTTTTCAATTTCTGGTATGGTATGTTTTATTTATGTATGTAAATGAAGAAAGGTACCTGTATGTGGCTGTTCAGTGTCTAAAATGTATGCAGCTCTTCTGCCAGGTGAACGAGACAGAGCCACCGTCTTAAAAATCAACTTATAAAAATCCAAACACTCTTTGGAAATTGAAATACCCAAGCAAATCTTTTGTTGCTGAGGTGACTCTTGGGCCTGGATTTAATCTCTAAGCAGAACTTCCTTTACTCTTGAGAGGGGGTACCCTGTCCTGACCGTGCTGTGGCCCTTAGTGATGCAGTGGTGGGGGTATTTATGGAGGAATACAAAGTGGTGTGTTTAGGCAGCACCACTGAGCTGCAAAACCTGTCACTGACTGAGCAGGAAGGAATCCTCACTCCCACTGGCTGAGGCACGTGCTGCCATAACCCTGCATGTAAAGACAGCAGAAATCCCCATCCAGGGCACTGAGGAGCAGGATAAAGCTCAGGCTGACACACCCCAGTGTTTGCCAGGATTAGATTTGACAGCCCTTTTCCACCACTGGCAGTAATGAGAGCTCTGGGGAGTGTTTGGCAGTGGCACTGGCATGGGCAGCTGGCCATTGCCTATTGCAGTTTGGATATGGTGAGGAGAATGGTAAGAGAACAAATAAAAATAATCAGTTAAGCTGCAAGAATTGTCTCTTAGCCAGGCTGTGCTGCTCTTGGAACCTGGCTGTATTTTGTCATAAGTGACGACTGGATTTGGGCTCCCTCATTTCCTGCAACATCAGATTTGTTCCAAAGGGAACAAATTTTTTTGGAGAAGCAGAGTTGTGATGCTCTTTGGGAAGCTGAGATGTGTCTGGCACTGCCATGCTGGAGGAAAGGAGACAGTTTAGCTCAGGTGGATGTGGAGGAGAGGCAGCACATGAGGGATATGAATGTGTGGGATCTGTCTTGGTTAAGAAACCAAGGAAATGGTGGTGAGTACCAGTTTTGACAATGAAAAACATTAAAATGCTGCTTTGCAACATCTGCAACTCTGTGTCCCATCTCCCCCCTCTCCTCCCAGCATCCACATCTCCAGATGCTCCTCTTGTGCTGAGCAGGAGCCTTGGATGGCTGTTGTGAGCTTTAGGAGCTGTATGAGCCTGTGCTGTCTGACTTGGTAGCAAACCTACTCCACGAGCTGCAGAGATGTCCCTCGATGTTGCTGGTGTAGTAACAAGGAATTAAATACAGTTGTGTTCATTTCAAATTCCATTTGAAATACAAATAGGTAAACCCTTAAATTAAATGCAAAAGAGACAGTGGAGAAGGAAAGTTCAATGAATGTTTTTTTGTTTAAATCTTCTGAGAAATACTACAAAGGGCCCTGAGTAAAACAAGGCCAAGTAACAAGAGAGGGGCTCTTGCTGCCTTTTGATTCTGAAGCACACAGGAATGTTTAATCCTGGCCTCACACCTGGGGTGGGAACCTGTGTGTCTTGAGCTTCTCAGGCAAGGGAAGGAAGGGGCACAGCAGAATTTGCCTGATACTACTGGTCACTACTGGGTCCCCTCAGGCAACTTGTTTTAATCTTTCTGTCCTGCTGGAGCACAGTAAAATAGTATCTGCTGGGACATTGTGGGTTCACACCTGCCCCGTGGCCTCCCAGGGAGAGGAAGTTGCTGTGCTCTTTGGAATAAGCCTTTGACACCTTTCAGTAGCCCAGGACCAGGCTTAGCTGCACCTGGTATTATTGATACCGTATTGACCTGTTTGTCTGACAGCTGACCCCAAATCTATTAATGCAAAGCAGAAGAATCCTATTGACTTTGTTGGATTGAGAGCAGGCCCTGTGTCCTGTCCTCCATCAGCAGGTGCTGAGGGGTGCAAATGGCCTTGGCCATAAAACCTGCCCTGGCCACGCTCAGTGATCTCCTGCCACGCTGGCAGGGAAGAGGCTGGATTTATGTGCTGGGGGACCTCGGGGTGCAGTGCTGGCCTGTCGATGGCTCTGGTTGGCCCTCGCAGGACAGGTGAGGGTGACAGTTTTCAGCCGCAGGAATTCCTACAGAGACAAGGGAACAGGAGAGGAGTTGGGATTTAGCACAGATTTGCTACAGGCTGGGTTTGCACCTGGACCTGGGAAGGATTTAGCTATATTTGGTGTGTGCTTTGCTTCACAGAGGGTAGGTACCAGTTTTATTCCTGCATTCCTCTGGTAGGAGGAAAGGCTGAGAGATTTGGGATTGTTCAGCCTGGACAAGAGAAGCTTCAGGCTGACCTAATTGTTGCCTTCCAGTGCCTTAAGGGAGCCTGCAAAATGGAGACAGACTTTGGACAAGGGCCTCAAGTGACTGGACAAGTGGGAATGGCTTCCCACTGCCAGAGGGCAGGGATAGATGGGATATCGGGAAGGAATTCTTCCATGAGAGGGGGGGAAGCCCTGGCAAAGGGTACCCAGAGAAGCTGTGGCTGCCCCTGGATCCCTCCAGGTGTCCAAGGCCAGGTCAGACAGGGCTTAGAGCACCCTGGGATAGTGGAAGGTGTCCCTGCCCATGCTGGGGACTGGAATGGGGTGAGCTTTATAATCACTCCCAACTCAAGCCATTCTGTGATTCCGTGATTGATTGATTCCCTGTCTGCAATGTGCACAAAGATTCCACTTCAGCAGCCAGCAAAATTGGTTCCTATCAGAGCAGCTGCCTCCTGTTTTGTTAAGGGAGAAAAAAGAAATGTTCACCTGGGAGAGAAAAGTGTTTGTCTCAGGCAAGCGTGGTTGCTGGCAGTGAGGGAGGGAAGGGTTAAGCTGGGCTGGATGTGCACAGCCCTCCCTCCCTGTGCTTTGCAGCAACCCTTGCAAAATGAGCCCCAGGTGTGCTCAGGCAGCCCAGCACACAGAGCTCTGTGAGGAGCCCAGACCACGCTATCAGCATCCAGCAAAGAGCTGATAACCATGGCCCCGTCACAGGAGCTTGCGTTTCCTCCACGTTCTCTGCAGCGCTAGCAGGGGGAACCAGTGGGTTTGGTTTTTTGTTTGGCATCCAGGCACACCGGTGGGGGTATTGCTGTGCTGTGCAGGGCACAGCTGAGCCCCAAATGTGCCTCTGAGATACTGCTTGATGGGGTGGAGGAAGAGTCTAAAGGGTGATTTCTCAAAACAGCAAAACCTTGTGAGAGCTGCTGATAACGGTTTGGGATTTGGCTTCAAATGAGCCATGCATAAGAAGAAAGCTCTTGGAGCAGAGTCTCAGGGCTGGTGGTTTTAGAAGTGTCTCTTTGTTTTGAACTGTCCTGTTTGAGCACTGGTGGCTGGGCTCAAATCTCAGAGTCCAGCTCAAAATTCCGTGCTCAAAATTTTCCAAGAACTGAGGCTTTTTAAAGTCAATTCAAGTTGAGCTTCTCTCCTCCCACCATGATTTTGGAAGGTCATGACAGAGGCTGCTCAATTAAAATGTAATTTAGTTTTCCTCATCTGAGATCTGGTCCTGTTTATTCACGTTGTTGGTGTTATTCCCATAAATAGCTTCATGGCATTCCCTGAATTCTAAATATATGAATTTACTCTGAGACCAAGTTGTTTGAAAGCCTGGGTGGCTGCAGGACAGCCCAGCAGCTCCTAGTGAGCTTTCTGAACATGATCCTTCAACTCTGGCTTTTGCTGGACTCAGAGATTTTTGCTGGGGTGGGTTGTGAGAGAAAGGCTTGTTTGGGTTGCAACATGTGAGAAAATTAATTTGTGTGTTCAGTGAACATTTGAAAAACAGATGTCAGGGCCATGGATGTGCTGATTATTGGAATTAGGGAAGAAAACATGTAACCCCCAAATCCATCTGACTAATTTCCTGGCTCTTTTGCCCCAGGAAGCATCCTACATGTCAAACCTAGAGAAGGAAATAAAATTATTGGTGTATTTCTGATAATTGGCCCCAACCTGTCTGCCTTGGCCTTTCAGATACAATCAGACATTGCATCCAAATTATTATTTCATTTGAATATCAAGGGCAAGTATATATTTGGTTCTCTAAAACTGTTAGCCACGCTAAGCAAGGCAGACTGTAGTAGGTGAGTTTTAAGAATCCACTGATGATATTTTAAGCCCAAGTTAAATGCAAGTGTTTTGTATGATCTGTCATTCAATCCAAAGAGAGTCTCATGATGGATAGACTACGTGTTGGCTTGCCTGACACTTCTCAAAGATTCTGACAGCGACACATATCAAACAGGACTGACTGTCTTTCAGCTGCTTTGTCTCCAGCTTCCTCTGCTGCTGGTTTGTTTATGTTAAATTATAATACATTGTGTGATGGGCCCAATTTGGAGTATTGGGATGGAAATGCCAATGGTGTTTGCACCCAGACGCTGACTCCTGAATGTTGAGTGGCTGGATCTCTGTGCTACCAGCTCTGAATCTATTTCCACATGTTGAATTTTGATCAAATAGGGATCTAAATGCAGGCCTGATTTAGTTTTCTTATGGTGACCTTAATAAGTATCATGTACAAGACATGTAAATGTGGCATTTGGGGACACAGGTTATTGCTGGGCTTGGAAGTGCTGGAGGAACAGTTGGACTTGATGGTCTGAGAGGTGTTTTCCAACCTAATCAATTCTGTGATTCCATGGTTCTGTGTCAATAGAAAAAATTACTTACTTAAAACAAAGTCAGCTTTGCTGGAGAGTTTCAATTTTGAGATGGAAAAATTACAGTCACCCCATGGCACTGCTCTCGGGATTTACACTGCATGTGGGCTCCTTAGGGAGATCATCATGCTCTAATTAAAGTCCATGGAGAATGAGAATTGGTTTGGTGCAATTAGAATAGGCAATAGCATTTAATGAGTGGGTCAGAGGATTTTCCATGCTGGTTATCCCTTATTTCTAAGACGTGGAGGACTTCTGTTTGGGGGATATGATACCATAGCTGGGCTGCACTCGTGGGCTGCAGGCAGTTGGGCCTGGGAAGGGGAGATTCCTTCCAGTTCTCCGTGTCTGATCCTGTGTTTTGAGCAGGGAAAGGTCGGCTTGGTGAGCTCTGTACAAGAACTCAAATTCTTCTGCCCTTTACCCCTGACTTGTGTGCACATTGGAGTTCTCAGGCTGGCTAAACAGTGGTTGAAGTTCAGGTAGTTCTCACCGTTTAATGCCAAAGCCCTGTGGGTTGTTTAATCGTATTTTTTGGTAGCTGAGTGATGCTGAAGAACCGTCAGAATGATTTTTAACAGCTCCTTGGACGCTGGAGCTGGGCTTTCCAGGTGTACGCACACTGTCTGCTGCTGGCATGTAGGTAACGAGAAAATACCTGATTTTCAGTGACAAAGAATGTCACACCGTGCCCTCTGATTTGCCTGAACATCCGATATTGCAATTAGACAGAGCACAGTACACACAGATGACAAAACAATTAAACAGCAGTGAAACATAAAGGGAAAAAATTAACAAGTAACCAAATTCATTTGACACAGAGATCAAAACATATCGACGGTGTCTCGCAACTCTGATAATTCCATTGAGCTGTGCAGAGCTTAACGCTGATGCTCACACGCAACCTCTGATTAACATTAAGTGGGGCTGTCATTTTGACATAGCTGGATAAACCAATATTGAAAAATCTATTAAATATATCAGATTCGAACAGGGAGCACAAATCTTATTATGTTATTTCAGCTGTAATTAGGTGGGAGATAAAATCACAAACAGGGAAGTTCAGTGAATGTTATTGTGATGGCACAGGGACACCTGGGTGTTCATAGTTTTGGGGAGAGGCTGGAGGGAAGCCAAGGACTGCAGGGCTGAGAGGTGACTTTGGGAATATGCACAGGACAGGTTTGTTACTCCAGTGGTATTAGCTCCAGTCCTCCCTGAGACAGTGACAGTTGTAATGAATGTCCTTGCATTTAACTGGAAATAGTATTCAGTGCTTTTAGAAGCCAGAGCCTCCCTAATTGCTTCTTTGAATAGATAAACATTGCTATTTAGAAGGATTGCTTTAAGATGTTTTGCATTCTGTTCTGATTAATAATGGAGGTCATGCTAAAAACTTTCACATGTGAAAAGTGCAATTTTAAAAATAATTCTCTCAGGAAGACAAAAATAAAGACACCTTCTTCATTTTCAAGACCACTGAGGTACAAAGCCAGGCCCTCCAGAGCAAGGAGGGGAAAGTTGAGGTTTCTTCAGCTAGAGCTTTGTGCACAGAGGACACAAGTTTAGTTTTATTATGTGGCCCCATTGTGTTGTTTCCATGCCAAGTTTGTGACTTGATCCAAGGAACTCAGTGCTGCACCCTGAGCCAGCAGCTGAATGAGCAGCTTTAGAGGCTTTGAACACATTTTGTGTGCTGGGGACCAGAAAGTAGTTCTTTTGTTTCTTGTTACTGAGGGGGGATTTATCTTGCCTCACTTCAGTTTTTGGAAGGCTGGTGTCCCTGTGTGGCTGAGGACTTGTGGAAGGTGACTCCCAGCTGGGGATGAAAGCGAGCCGAATCCTGTCCTGAGAGGTGTCCTGTTCTAAGGCAGCAGGAGCTGGCTAAACTCAGGTGAGAGCTTTTCCAGCAGTAACGTCTAGTCCCCATCCTGGCTTAATTCCATTCTGCTGGATGCCGTTCTTTCCTGACTCCCCACCACTGCACTGTTGTGCAGGGAACTGCTGCCTTTACTGAGCGTTTTTCAGGTACAAACCCTGGGAAAAGGCCTTAAGTGAGCGTCCCAAGTCTACAAAGGGGGTTTGAGACTGCAGCGAACCTGACTTTCCCAAATGGCACTGTAATGCATGACTAAGAAAATACTTCTCATCTCCTCAAAGCTTTTCCTTCTCCTCATGTGTCCCGAGGCCCTGGGATGAGCACCAGGGTGCTCCTCACACACTGCACAGCATCCCGGGAAGGAGCTCCTCGGCTTCCGCTGCGATTCCAGGAGCTGGGGAGCTCCCTGGGAGCTGATGGGCACCTTGCCATTAGCTTCAGCCAAGCCAGGATTTTATCTTCGTCATGCAGCCCTGCCTCATTCTCTGTCCAATGTTTGAACTAACTGAGGCATAAATTCAGTTCTGATGTTGGTCGGTAAGAAGTGAAAACTGAGTTTCTGCCAAACCAGGATATATTTTCAACTATATTTAAAAGGGTCCCATCCCAAGAGGTCAGGACCTCTTTCTAATAAAGTTTATGATAATAGATTTAACTTTTATTAGTGTATTTGCCTTAGTGTTTGCAGGGAAAGAGGGCTTTAGGAAATAGAAATGATTTATGTCGGGTATAGAATGCTTTGCTCTGTCTCGTGTACTTCAGTGTTGGAAGAATGAACAAATAGTCTGTGAATAAATAAGGGAATATTTATATTCTTTCTGGATCTCAGCTGCCTGACATGTTTCCTTCTGGCATGCCAAAGAGTTCTGAGTAATTCCTGCATGCAGTCATTAATCCTGCCTTCTCCTTTGCTCGAGGTTGGGGACACCTAGTTCAGTTATTATCAAACTTGTGGCTATTGGGTGTACAATGGAGCTGCCCAGCTTGCCAGCAGTCTGAAATGTCACTCATGTGAGCAGACTCATTGGCACACAAAGTACCATCAGCACCTCCACATTTTGTCAGGGGCATGTGCAGCTGAGGGGCACAGAGCTTGTGGGGGGCTCTGTGCTGGGGAAGAGCACTGGCAGGTTTTCACACCTCACCTCTTCACAGTTACAGAAGACAGAGATGAAAGACAAGGGACACCAATTTCTCTGGGACACAAATCTGATAGCAATCTCTGCAAGCAGAACCTTGTCCTGGTGCTGGATAAATACTTGTGGGATAAAAGAATATATAGTAAGAAGTCACAAAGTGTATTCCCAGGTGGACAGCAGTTTTTTGAACTCCACCTTTTTTTATGGTGCCAGGAAACAGCAGAGCAGGAAGAGTTGTGTGGATGTTTAGATGCTTTTGGGATGTGGTTTTATTTCAGAGTAGCTCTGGTTGTCTGATCTGGTAGCATAGGAATAGCCACCTTCTCTTGCTCTACCACCAAATGTGCACAGCTGAGCTCAGAGCTGCTGGATGGACGTCTCGAGATGGTGGTGACACATCTGATGGTGCCTTGTCTCTCTCTTGGCTCTGCTTTTCTGTGTGTCCTCTGCAGCTGTTGTTAGTGGGACTCTAAGTCAGGGGTGCACAGTACAAGTATTTTACAAACTGAGTGCAGAGCTGAGCACAAAAGCCCAGCCTGAAAGGCAGTACTGAGCTGATAGAGTTATGAGGAATGTGTCTCTGACTTCTGCATACGTGGATATAATCTTACTTGCTGAAATGCACCAACAGAAATGTAAACACAAGTGATCATTAATTTTATTGCAGGGTTTTTTTTTCCCCTTTTAAGGAAGCTTGGAAGTGCTGTAAATTTGGATTTGAACCATCAGTGACTAGACTTCAAAACATGGGCTTGACTCTTAACAAGATTTATGTGTGTACTTAATGATTCTCTTGAAAGAGTTTCCAACTGGAGCATTGCTGTTGTTCGATTTGAAGCATGTGTTAGGGTGCACGTCAAGTACATGTATGAGGGCTCCTAATTCCCATTAATGCACAGTGAAGAACTGCACTGGCTGTGAAGGAGAAACGTCTCTGGCTGTTTGAATTGCACGTACCATGGAGCCTGCTGGACACGCAGCAAGACCCAATCCTTGTCTTTCCTTGTTTCCAGATTAACTAAATACAGCTAGAATGATTAGCCAGTGATTTAAAAATCCTCTAAAAGCAAGCTTTCACATTGGAAAGTAAGGGCCATGGCAGAAATCTGCAGGGTCTGTGTGCCAGGAGCAGGAGGGCTGAGAGCAGCAGCAGGATGTGTAACAAGCTATCATGTCCCTGCCTGATGGGGATCCTCCTCAGCATCACAAATTCTCCTAAGCCTGCTCATTTTGAGAACAATGAATTTATTTATTGCTTTCAAATATTATTAGGCTCAGAAGAACTATAATGCTTTAAACAGTGAACCGTGCCCATTCGGATGGAAAGCAGAGATGTGCTGTTTCAGAGGGCCTGTTCAGCTGGGAGAGCTGCTTGGAAGGATGGAGCTTTTGCAGAGAGGGTGAGGAATAGCTCAGGGAGAGAAAAAAGAAGTCTGAGCCCATAAATGGGAAATGTTGGTGTTGGTGTGCTTAGGATTAACTGCAAGGCATATGGCATGTAACTGCAGTCAGGAATGATGTTTCCAGCTACTTTATGTATTTGTTCTTTGGGAAGGTAGATGAAATAGTGACTGTTTAGTTAGAACCCAGCCTGCTCCTCCCTAGGCTGGTTATTACTCCACGACTGACAGAAGTGCTGAAGAACAGTTAGAACTCCTGCTGCAGAAAGGAAGCAAGGAAATGTGTCAACAAGCAGACACAACTGACTCTAGAGATTTGCTTAGGGTATCAAGGATATCAGTTTTCAACCCCTCAGGGTACAAGCCTGCCCTCCTCCCAGTAGCTTGGAGTCCACCAGCACTTCTCAGGCTTTCTCCAAAGTGGTTGTCTGTGAAGGTCCTGCTGGAGAGGACTGCATCAGGAGATGGTGTGGATGCTGCCTACAAGGATGACTTTTGCTCCAGGCTGATAAAGGCTTCATGAGTGTGTGTTTTGCCACGAGGAAACACCTGGGTCCTGAAGGCTCTTTTCGGATCCTGTTGTGTAGGGCTGTGGTGGTTTGATTTCTTTCCTTGAGAACAGCGAGCCACTGGGTGCTGGTGCTGTGCAGGAACAGAGCCCCGTGGGCACGTGCTGTGCTCCCGTTCGTGTCTGGCTCTGGAGCTGAGCATTTCCAGTGAGATTCCCATGCCTCCATGCTGCATGCAGAGCCTTCGCTGTGGGCTCCCACTCCAGCCCTGGGTCGAGGATTGTTCACTCATCGTGCTGACAGGAGCTGTGCAGGCACCGTGCTTACTCAGACTCAGAGCAGCCTTTATTTATACAGCCACTGCCTCCTCCAACCAGGCTAAAAATAAAAGGCTTGCTCTGAGTAAGCAGATCGCCTTCCCTGTGAGTTCCCTGTGATGTAACTGCGGGGTTTTTTCCCTGCTGTGGGGAGCAGGACTCAGCCAGAGCAGTCCTTGCCGTGGAGCAGTGTCTCTGGAGCAGCGTGCCTGAGCTGGGGCTGTGCAGCGGAGCTGACAGTGTGACAAGTGCCACCTCCCACGCCGAGGCACTTGTGGAGAGGCCCCGTGGCACAAGGAAGTTCACACTCATTGACTGCGATGGGTAGCAGCTCCAATCACGCCCCAAAGCTGACAGAGAAAAGAACATTTCACTGCAGAGCCATGTCAGGAAGAGAGAAGCAGGGGGAGGCTCGGAGCAAGGCAGGCTGACAAGTGCTAAAAGGGCCTGCAATCTGCATTGTGTCATCATTAAAGTGGCTGCCATTAGCTGGCGATGCACATTAGGAAGTGATACCAGGCACATCCAGCCTTTTGCTCCAGTGCCCTGAGATGCTTAGGAAAATCAGGTGGTTTCAAGGAGCCCCTAATCACATTGTGCTTTGCATCGCAGGAGTTAGACCTGAGCTGGTTACATCAGGGTCTGGGGAGCTGCTGTGTCGGGAGCTGCAGAAACACGGACCAAAAGGATTCTTCTCTGCTTGGCCAGGGGAATCCCCCAGCCAAAACACATCCACCACTCCTCAAACATAAATGCAGTGAAGGAAGCCGAAGGATGGAGAAGCCAAAATGCACATCCAGGGTGACAAAAGCAAAATGCAGCAAGTACTGCCCAGTAATGTGTTCTCTTGGTCACAAAGTTTAGCAAGTCAGCTTTGATTTGTATAATTAGTAATTAATAACCTAAGTTGCTCTCAGGGAAGTTCAGTGGGAGGAGAGTACTTGTTAGCTTCATCTTGAAGCTTTGCAGGAATTCTTGGGCTTGGGTTGATGTGTTATAGAGTGCCTCTTCATTTTCTTGAAGACCTTGATGTGCATTGGCACTGCAGGGAGACCGTGCGAGCACATTCTGCTTGGGCAGAGTCAGAGAAATGAGCCCTCGCCTTGTAACACTGGCTTCCCAGAGATCACAGCATCATTTTTCCTGGCAGTTCATTTTCTAGATACTTCTCTCACAGAATAACCCCAAAATAGGAAAAGAAAAGGTAACACTTGTCCAGTGGGGTGACATTTGTTCCTGTTTCTTTCTCTGCTGTTGGTGAGTACTGAGCTGTGCAGAACAGACACCGAATGGTTGTCAAACTGTTTGCCCTGGGATGACTCTGTGGCAAGAAGTTCCATGAGCTAATGTACTTACACTGAAAATTGTATTACCTCTGTGATTCCACTGGCTCCCTTTTGCTCTTACGGAGAAAGGAGGTCTTTTGGGGTCATTTTCTGATGCTTTCAGCAACTGAAGAGATATAATTACCAAGGAAACACGCAGCTGTAAGGCAGCCGAGCTGCCAGGGCCTTAGTGGAGATGGCTGAGCAGCTGTGAAAGCACAAAGGCTGGAGGTGATGGGAAGTGAGGAAATAAGAGAGTGCAGGACACCCTGAGTATGATGTAGTTGGGAAGGTGCTTCTTTTCTGGGAGTTCTCTCTGCTAGTGAGTGTGTAACCTGGACTGGAAAGGGAAGCAGCACACTGTGCTCCCAGGATCCTGTTTCTCTCCATGTACTGCCCTGCAGGAGCAGCAGGGCCTGTCCATAGCTGGGAGCTGCTGTCACATGGGATGGGGACAATTTGCTTGTACGAGGTGCCACGTCAGCTCCCTTACAGCCCTGTGCAGCCAGGCCTGCTGCTGGCTCTGCAGGAAGCCTGCCAACCACGGCATTAATGGTGCTCTGTGGAAGGGATGGAGGTATCAGAGGATCAGTAAAGAAAATGGATTATTATAGACCTTCTGATAGTACAGAAATCTTTGTAGTTGGCTGTTACTGAAGTAGAACTTTGTGTAATGATGAGAACAGACATTAGTATACACCAGACATGAGATTTTACAATCAATTTTATTAATTTTAATTGATTATAAAATAATGGGGGATACATTTAAGAAGACTGTTTAATTCACTGTAATTACAATATGCTTAATTATTATAAATTTGATGGTGTAATAAAGGTATTAAAATAAATAGAATAGTAGAGGTTCTCATTAAAATTGCATCTGACCTCTGTGCATTGATATGTGCTGGAGTGAACGCAGTAAAATTGGCTGCAATGTGGGAGCAGTGGGAGCTATTAATTCCCAATTCACAGGTCTTGGCAAGCATGATGCAAATAAAGTCAAACTTAACTATCTGTCTCACACAAAAGACCAGAGAGGGCTCTGCTGAAAGAACGGTAGCCTGTGAATCACTGGTGATTCCAGTTGTACAGCTGCTGCAAATATGGTGCTTCAGGCACTGAAATTTTTGACATTTCAAAGAAATTGAAATTATGCCTTTCACAGCAGTGAACACACTTGCAGGTGTGTTGCAACTGCTGTGGCACAAGCTTTTGTTTTGGAGCATGATTTTGACTTTTTGGTGCTTATCCTAACCCTGCAAATCTCTCAGGAACTGGTGTTTGAAGGCAATTTTAGATCTTCACGTCCAGACCCAGAGAACATTTTGCAATCTAGAAGTAAGTAATGATTGAGGGCCAAATTTGCAATTTTTTATTTTCCTCTGGCTGGGGAAGAAATTAGTTTTGCTTCTGTGGTATGGAGATTGTCTCAGCGGGTTGTTTCCACTCCCCCTGTATCCTTGGGTGCTGTGAGCACACAGGATGGAAACATGAAGGGCAGAAACATGAAGCCCTTGACTGAGTTAAAGTAGCACTGCTGCTGCTGCTGCTGCTGGGCTCTCTGCTGTCTCTCCTGGACATTGGTTGCTGTGTCTGAAAAAAAGCTGAAGCAAGTTTGTATATGTCACAGCTCTGAAAAAGTGGATTTTGATTTTTCCAGTAGACAGTGGCCCCATAAAAGCCACTGGGCAGTTATTTTAAACCTGTTCACATGTTCCTGAAAAATCAAACTGCATGGATTGGAAAGGGGAATGTTACAATGGTTGTAAGGAACCTGGTGTAGTATAGGCCAGTTGTTCCACTGAGATGTACAAAAAAGCAAGCACTCTTTTCCTGTGGTGTTTTATATAGGTGAGCAGTTCTTCAGGTGAGCCTGGCTGGAAGAGGGGGGCTGGCACTCAGCTTCCTCCTTCCCTGTGAACGTGGTGGAGGAATGGTAATTTCCACATTAAATGTGAAGGAGGCATTTTATCCTATGGCAACAGCAGCTGCTTTGCATTGATCTGGTGAGAGGGCACCAGCACGTTCCGGGAGTGAGGAATGGGCCTCAATAGGGTATTCCTGTCTCTGAATGCAAAACTCCTATTTCTGCCTCCTTCAGCCCATATATTCAGACTCATTTTTGCATGGCACTTAAATGGACCTAAATATTTCACCAGCTAGCAAGATAACACTACAGCTTGCTTGGTATTTGGTAATCAGTTATTAGGACAGGGCTTCGGTGAAATAAAATATGAGGGCAAAGGAAAGTAACGTGCCTGTGGCATTAGAATGCTGTTAGCAAGCTTGAGGCATATCAGAGAGATTGGTCCTGAGAGTAACATTTGCTGTCTTACTGCCTTTGAACCTTTTTTTTTTTTTTTTTTTCATTTGCCTGTTTCTGAGGTCTGGGATTTATCCTGAATTTGAGGACTGACAGGTTTTGATCATTTGAATAGGTATCACTGTTCAGCAGGGAATACATGTGCCAGCTGAGTTGTCTCTTAAAGCCAATTTGTACTACCAGTTATATGAGATGATTTCTCGAGACTGTAATGTGTTTCAGCTCCAGATTCTCCACCCATACTGTGGCTGTTCCTCTCCTGTCCTCCCCACCTGAACTGTCCTCTCCCTTCCCCACCCAGTGCCCAGACACCTGTGCATGTTCTTTGATATGAATACACACAGAACCACAGAAAAACGACACTGCAAGGTTGAGAGTCTGACGTGGATTTACTAGGGCAGAGCACTCTTAAAGCTGAAGTAATTTCTTAATCCCAACCTCATTGTTTTGTGCTGAGCTCGTGCAGTTTGTCTTCATGTAAGCAGAACCATCCCTGCTATAGAATCTCCAGCATTTCAGCATTTAGCAACTCCTTGAACTTCTCTCTATATAAATGATGGCTCAATTCCAGTGTCTTCACTGTGCTGAAGAGCAGAAGAATTGAGTTCATAGTTACTAACAGCAGTGCACAAATCAGAATTATTTATAGCTAATGACTATAAAGACTTTTACACTGTAGTAGTGCTTGTTCATGAGACCTTCTCTGATGATGACATTTATGCACTTTGGTAGGATGGCTGTGAACTGTAAATGTGGGAAGAGATGCCCAAGATTTTGGATTCAAGTTACTGGTACCCTGAGTTTCACACCATTAGACATTCATCTGCTTGAAACTTGGTTGTTTCCTATTGTGCTCCTGAAGAGTTGATTTTGTTGGAAGAAGGGAATGGATGGTTTCAAGCTTTCAGCCTGAAAGTTAAAGACTGTCCATACCGTATATCTACACAGATATACATTATACATATACAAGTGATACATGAATCCTGAAGAAGTTGGTGGGAGTGGAGGCAAATTTTGCTGGCTGGCCAGAGGAGCTGCCTGCCCCCTTAATTAGAGAAGGCATTTGCCAAATTTCACCTCCCAGTTATTACCTTTCTAGGGAGATGCACTCCCTAGCTGCTCCACGGAGAGATAAAGTGGCCGTCACTGTTGTCTCCACAGCTTGTATAGAGGTACACAAGTTATCCAGGAGCTGTGGAGCTGCACAGCCCACACTGCCAGTCCAGCCAGACAGCCCTGACACGAGCTCAGTTAGTCCCTGCTCACCTGCAGCTAGGCTGTGTCTGTCTGTTTGAACTACAAGTGCCATGTCTGTCACAAAACCCAGAAATAAATCAATCTACAGCCCTGCCAATAACACACAGAACTCATGACATGCTCAGGCACACCTCCTTGATCCTTGTGGACCCAATTTTACCCTGCTTCCCATGCATCTGTCCATAAAGAAGAACCATGAAGGGAAAGGAATGGCAGGAATGAAACATTTGAAGAATGCTTTCAACGAGCCCATTAAAGCATCCTGCTGGAAACTGTAGCCTGGTGTGATAGGTCTGGTTCAGATTTTCCACGTATTTGAAGTCTTATGTTGAAGAATGAAGCCTCTGTTTCGGAGAAATGAGCCCCTAAGTGGAAAAAGAAAGAGCCCAGCTGTTAGCAAGGCACTTAAGGTTATTTTGCTTTTTGTTGGTTTTTGTTTTGTTTTAAATCCTTCCGGCAAGTGTAGCTGATACTGCTGGCTCCTGAGCTGCTTAGAGAAATCAGCCCTGGCTGAGTGGAGCTCGGCTGTGGGTGCTGAGGTGGGGAACCTTGGCACTGGACGGGCTGCAGTGTCCGGGTGTCTTCCTGCAAAGCCTGGGAGTGCAGACATTAAATAGGGATCTCAACTATGTCCCTGGTATCTGCAGCAACAAAGGAAAGGAATGAGGGACCAAAATGTTCAGGAGAGGTTCCATTTCCAGAGTATTAGTTGGAATGGGGTGAACTTTGCCTGGTGAGAGAAACATCCATCTTTTGGTGCATGTTGACAATCAATCTTGTGGCTCTGCATCCATCCAGTTACAAAACAAATCCTTCAAGTCCCTGAGTTCTTGATGGTACCTGATGACCATTTAAATGATGTTTTGCCCTTGCTGCCGGTCAGTGCAAGGCCATGGGTGAGCCTGTGGTGGTGCAGGAGGCAAGGATGCCTTTTGTGGCTCTTGACATATTTACTCCTGTGCTGCCCAAGGACGGGCCACGCAGCCCTTGTTATCAGGCTGTCAGAAGAATTACGAATCAAGTAGTTGCACGAGCAGCAGGATGATTGAAGGCTGGTTTCCGATGGACTTTTATCTGGTAATTGATTTCCTCTGTGGGTTTGTGCTGTCTAATGAGGTGTGAGCTAACAGCCAGCCTTCCCCGTGGTGGGAGGTGAGAGAAGCCAGGCGCCTTTCCCTGCGTGGCTGCAGGCTCCTCACTGAACTTCGGGGAACTTGGCACTGTGGAGACCTCTGCCCTGCTGTCACATTGACTTGAAATTAGTGGGTTTCAAAAGTTATTAGAAGGGGGACAGATAGGGAAACACACACAGGCGGGATGAACTTCTGTACCCCTGGCTCTTTGAAAATTAAGCTTAAAAAAAAAAAAAAAGAAATGGAGAAATTGCTTTGGTCTTAAAAGTTTCCTTCGTCTGTGTTAATCCTGGGATGGGGGAGTGGGCAGGGAGAGTTGGAGAAGGTGGGGCAGGAAAACCTGGTGATTATCATGATTGTAATTCCATGCTAAAATACCCTCTTGCCATAACTGCTGACAAGTGTGTTGGTAACTGCAGAAGTTCCCAAGGATTTAAGCAAATAAACAAAAATGCAGAGTCCTGGAGCCGTGTTTGGGAGTGATTTAGTTTCTGGTACTGTGAGAAACCAGAGAAAGCTTTTCCCTGCCTGTTGCTCAGCTTTCCTGGGGCTGGCTGATCCCTGCCTGCTCTCTCTGGATAACCATTTGCTGGGAAGACTGGAAGTAGGTTGGATGTTCTGGCCCTATGGGAATGGGGAAGAGCAGTATAATGGCTATTAGCACTTGAGGGTTGAGAAAAACTGTTTTCCTTTAACTCTGGAGTACTTGGATGTTTATGCAAAACTTGGAAAACCTAAATGCTTTATTAAGCCATTTCAGCTTTAAAAGAAAAGTTCCTAAATGTTTGGATACAGTGTAGAAACGTCCTTTCATCCATTAAACAGTTTGTATCCTCAGGCATCCATACAGTTAATAGTGTTAACCCCAGTGGAAAGCCTCTGGAGGCACTGCTGACTGCACTGGAGAGCGTGGATCATTTAAACATTAACAGCTTTGGTTATTAATTATTGTGGAAAATGTGGGGGTGGAGAATGCTGAACTGGAAACATTGTCCCACACTGTATTTTACCCTTGCTGCATTATCAAATCCATTTCTGCTTCAGCTGAGTGCAGCGCTTTTAGAGCAGCGTGATGGGGAGCAGAGGTTATTTTGCCTCCTGCTTGGCTTCCAGGTTTTCACTTCACAACGATGATGGCGTCTTTTCTGTAGGGTGTACAGATGATAGGCTTTAGCTTCACTTAATTTAGTGTGAGCTCTGTTTTCAGCCAGGAGGAAAATGTCTTATAAAAGACACATCCTGAGAGAAGGCCCAGTGTGGGGACAGTCTGGAAGCTCTCGGGGGCTGGAGCTGTGCTGTGGTGCCGGCTGGCTCAGCCCCATCTCTCTCTGTTTGCCAGCTCACTGAGCTGGCCTGGCACAGCATTTCAGCTCCCATGTCCCCTGGGACTGGGCTGGTGGGAATCCAAGCATGGTGCTTTCTGCAGTTGGAGTGTTTGAGCAAGGAGACACCGCCGTGTCAGGGTGAGAGAGGTGTTTTCCCCCCAGATGCACAGAAGGGTTCGGAGCCCTGTGTCTTCCCCTGGGGCCTGGCTCCTCGGATGGCGTGGCCAGAAGCAGCACACCACAGGTGCTGGGGAGCGAGCACGTTGGAAAAACAAACCTGTTAGTGCTAGAAAGAGAGACCTGAGCTCTTCAAAAGCTTGCCCTCCTTGAGTGCTGTTACATTACAAATACGCCCACATGTCAGTACTCACAAGGCTTTGAGTCCTTGTCACCATCAGCCAGGTGCTTTGAGCATCTTTGGTTCTTGGATTTGGGTCAGTCTTCAGCAAAGTCTATCCTTGCAGCAGGGCTGGGCTCTGGAGGATGGCCAGGGTGACTCACCCACTCGATAGGTGAGTAAGCTCTGCCTCTTGCTTCATTTGCACGCAGCTAATATAGCTGTAATTACTGAATTGTATTTCCTGGACACTTGGCAATAATTTAGCTCCATATAAAACTAATGTGTCTTGCCAAATTTAGGCTTAAAATTGTTTCTACGGTTGAGTGCAGTAATCTTCTATTAGATTTGAGGGGTTTTAAAAAATATATTTTACTACTGCCTGACTTGATTGACTCACAGTGTTGTAAGGCTTATTTGTGGAGGGGGTATAGAGATATTAAATGAATTTGGAATTAAGTAGGTGCTGGCTAAATTCATGCTTTACTCGAGCCCCAGTGATTGCAGTGATACGGAGTCTGGGCATGCAATATTGTTGCTGGCTTATTGAAGCTGAGTGGAGGTATAAGCTATGAGAATATGAGAGACTGGATTCTTGAGGGGTTTATTTTTGGTGCTCTTTCAGCAAAAACTAGGCTTATGTGAATAGTGTACTTAAAAAACCACTTTCCACTCCTGTTCTTGTATTAGTTAATGGCAGTACTCAGTGGAGGTTAGAAAGAGGGATTTGTGAGTAGCTGATTCCCCACCTTGTCAGGAGAGGAGGTGAGGGTTCAGGAGGCAAGAGGTAACTTCAGGTACAGAAGGCCACTGGAGATGCAGGGGATGAGCAAAGTACTGAGCAAGTCCTGGCATAAATCTGCTCTAGGAGGAGAGGTTTGGAGACCTCAATGCTGTTAACACACAGGCACCTCGACTTGACTTTGTGTTAAAAAGTCCACATTTTCAGGCTGATGTAGCTTGCACCTGGACGCTGGCACTGTGGGCTCGTTTGGGAGCTCTGTGAATTCAGTTTGCATGGCTCTTTCTGGTTTGTGAGTCATAATTAATGATAATGAACCCTGGAGACAAAACCGAAGGAGTGCATGGACGTGGGTGTCTGCAGCCCCAGCCCCAGAGTGCAGCTGGGCCGGGGAGCAGCTGCTCTGCTCACTGCCCAAGGGACTGCTGCCATCGGGCTGGATCTGCAGGACAAGCCAGTCACTAACAGCAATCCAATATCCTTGTCAACAGCAGGATTAGGCGCAGTATCAATGGATTTATGTAGGAAGAATTTCTGGGGAAAGCAGATATGGTTTTTTTGGAAAAGTTCCTTACTGTGCATCCTTGTTTTTTCATATGTTGAAGAGTTTTCAAGGTCGCCTTCCAGTTTTAGGTGTTGAGTGAGGATGGAATTATGTACTGTTATGTCAGATTTTCATGATTGTAGGGCTGCTTCCTGTCTTTTTCTTCTTTTTTTAAAAATAATTTCTGGTGCACTGTGTGGTGAAGTGTCCACATGAAGATTTGTGTCTCAAATGCTGTGTCATGAATGGGCTCATGGGGCTCCTTCACTGGCTCAGTTGCTATGTCAAGCTTTCAGTGTGACTGAACGGTCAGTGCTGGGAATTGCAAGTGTTGGGATTATAGATGTGCTGTGTTCTCTAGTGCAGGAAAAGGCCTTTTGCTGTTATCTGATTTATAATTTTTTTTCCTGTGATAAAAACTGATGACTCCCTTTAAAAGTGTTTAAGTTGTATGTGTGGCCACATTTGTAAATAAATTCCTCATGTGTCTGTGTGTGTGCAGACATGTTCATGTGTGCAAACCATGCAGATGCCCACATGGAAGTGTGTAAAGCTGCTGGGCATTTGGCCCTGTAGTTTTGGATTTTACAAGGAAGGACATACTATGGAAGTGTATATTGTATTAATCCATCTGTTAAAGGATATAAAAAAATGTAGCAGTGATGCTTTGTATGGAATGGGAATCCTGTTGTAAACATCCAAACCCCAAATAGCTCTGCCTGGAAAGGAACCATTCATCAATGAGACCCCACCTTGGACAGATTCCTATAGATCATAAACCCTCTGTCCCCACCTCTGGGTTGTCTCCAAGCCAGCAACCTCTGCTGTATTCCTGTCATCGTTAGGAATGGGACTTGAATTATTCAGAAAATCTCAGTATATCACTACTTTATTACTTATTTAGTTATTTGCACTGAACAGTTTTTGTTTTGCGTATGCAGCAAAGCCCGGAGCCTTCCCCTGACCTTGCAGCGTTTCAGAGATAGATGAAGGTACGTGTTCTTTAAGGCAGCTTGGAATTTATGGTGTTTGAAGAGACTCTGGCTCCAGTGTGGGTTGTTGGCAGCAGTGCTGATAATCACAATGTGATAGCAACTGGGCTCTATTATTTCAGATGTGCTTAAATCTTAGTTTCTTGTGCTGTAAGGTTATGTCTTTGCAGACTACCAGAGCTCAGAAGGGAGAGAGGAAAACAATCCCAACCCAGGAACCTTTGTTTCAAAAGGTTGCAAGCATAAATATTTTCTGTTTTGTTTTTGATAACCTGATATATTGCTAGGTCTTATGTAGAATGGGTGAGCTGTTCATAGGGTGTACTGATTGCTTGTTTAAAGCCCATTTGTATGACACAGAGCACTCGTCTTGCAATCTGTTGGAGCAGTACCTGGCTAATTCCCCAGATTAGCAGACCTCTCGTGTATGTGCTTGCATTTTGAGAATTAGCAAATCTGGTGAACAAATGTTTCACAAAAGCCAGGAGACTGCATCACAAACCCTGTTCCATCTCTTCAATATTCACTGTAATTGCTGACAGTCATATCTGTGGAGGATACAGCAGTGTATCTCTTGTACACGCAGTAGGAGTGTAGTAGTACATGTTCTCAAGCATTTGTTTCTGACTGTAAGAGACTGATCGTGACACTGACCCACAGCAGAGAGTTAACAGCAGTAGCAAAATGTTCTGCTGATGTATTGTTGATCAAAAAATGTGTAGTAATGCCATCCCTAACGTGTTTGCATCCGAGATTTGCTCGGTTATTGGGTGTGCAGCCATGCGTTGGCAGCCGAGATCCCTGCGAGGCCTGCACACTGGGCTCAGACACAGAGGGACCCCCAGTGACACCTGCACAGGCTCCTCGGGCTGGGTGACACACAGAGAGCTCTCAGTGACACCTGCACAGGCTCCTCGGGCTGGGTGACACACAGAGAGCTCTCAGTGACACCTGCACAGGCTCCTCGGGCTGGGTGACACACAGAGAGCTCTCAGTGACACCTGCACAGGCTCCTCGGGCTGGGTGACACACAGAGAGCTCTCAGTGACACCTGCACAGGCTCCTCGGGCTGGGTGACACACAGAGAGCTCTCAGTGACACCTGCACAGGCTCCTCGGGCTGGGTGACACACAGAGAGCTCTCAGTGACACCTGCACAGGCTCCTCGGGCTGGGTGACACACAGAGAGCTCTCAGTGACACCTGCACAGGCTCCTCGGGCTGGGTGACACACAGAGAGCTCTCAGTGACACCTGCACAGGCTCCTCGGGCTGCTCCAGCACCAAATCGTCCCTCCTGAACACACACAACCCATCAGAGCTTACGTGTGTACAATCTAAATATTTTCATCTGTTTCAGGGGTGTTGTGGTGTCAGCGTGTCCATGTTGGCAGGTTTCACTGGTATTTTAATGCCACCTGTTTGAAAGTCTCTGAGTTTAAATTCTCTGGGATTTTAGTGACACCTGTTTCAGTCCTGAGAGCAGGAGTCTGGAGCGTTGGTGGGAGCAGGGGAGCACAGGAGAGCAGACACTGGTGAGGATGAAGGAATAGGTTAGGGGGGATTTTTTAAAGACAATACAGACACGAGGTATTTCTTGCAAAGGTAGTTTTGGAGGAATTTATACGTGCATATTAGATACATAAAATATATGTGGCAGAAGTTGATTAGTAGAAATCTCTGACATAAAACATCTGCAACTATTGCTCGTCAGTTAGGGTGTTTTTTTTTTTTTTTTTTTTTTCTCCTGGCCTGGATTCTTTTTTTTTTTCTGATGGAACTGTGTACTGCAGATTTGGAATTCAGGAAATATCTGGAGGGACTTTTCTTCTCATTTTTGAGTTAGGAGTACATAGATTTCATTTCATTGGTCTGGTTTTTGGCATATATGTAATCCACATCAGTGTTTGAACTTGCAGGCTCTTGGTCTGGCCCTTGTGGCTTACCTGGGTTGTAAGTGATTTTTACAGCTTGGAGAAATATGGATTGATAAACAAAGAAAACAAAAATTGGTGTCAGGAAAACGTATTTTGGGGTCTATCCATAAAGAAAAAGCTGCATGGAGTTATGCAAATAAAACAATGTGCTTTTTAATTGCACATCTAGAGTAGGTATCTGTTTCCATCTCAAAACATATAACTGAATTTTAGGAAATACTCCACGTATCTTAAGTACTTTTAAATTCTATGTATATTATATTAGCATAAAACCTGTCAGACACCACAAGAGCATATATGGGTTTTAGGTCCCTTGTGGTTTCACAGGGCTGTTCTCCTGCTTTCCCCACCCCACCAGGCACAAATACATCTAGCTGCTGTCTCACGGAGTGAGCACCACGCCTGAGGTTCCCTCCTAAAGGGGATTTTAAAGCCTGTTAATTATATTCAGTATGGAATGGGTCCCTGGCCATGTGTCCTTGAGGTTCCCAACAGCCTGGAGGAGCATAGTGGGGCCACGTTTGGGGGGACAGGCCTGTAATGAGGGTGATGAGCCTGTTAACAAGGGCACCTGGGCTGGGGTAATGAAGGTGCTGTCCAGCCCCTCCTCGCGAGGGCAGTGCTGCTGCCTTGGCTTTGGGAAGGTTCTGAGCTGCATCCCCGGGGCTGAAGTTTTGGGAAGGTTCTGAGCTGCATCCCCGGGGCTGACGCTGTGAATCACAAGTGTTGGTACAAGGCACCCAGTATTGTAGGAGCTGTGTTTCTGTTTACATCCCCCGTCATCGCTGGTGCTGGGCGGTGGGGCTTGCCTGGCCTGGCCTGGCCCTAAGTTGGGGCTCACTGTGGTGGCCGATTTGTTGTGTTTTCCAGACTTACATTGCAGGAAGTTTTTGAGTGGTCACTAAACCTTGATGCTGGAGAGCTACTGGGCAGTTTGCTGCTTGGTCCCTGCTCTCCCCTGCTGGCCTCTGTGTTCTCCCCAGGATCAGAGACTGGATCAAGCCTGGCTGTCACAGTGTGCAGGTTACTCTCTCTTCAAGTGCTTTATAGCACTGCGGGGTGAGGCTGTGGTTTGAGGAGTAACTTGCTGGGAAGGGGTAGAAGTGATAACACAGACATTTAATTCATTTTAATGAGACTCCTGGCGCATTTCTCCAGGTGCTCCTGTGTCAGGTCTTTGGAGATGTGCCTTTGTGACAGAAGTGCTGTGCTAAAGAGGATCCCTGGAGGTAACAATAGGATGTCAAAATGAAGTGAAACAAGGGCAGGGCAATTTTATGGAGATGACATGACAGGAGGAAAGTATGGGGGGAAGAAAAGAGAATTTAAGATGTCAGTACAGATGATTTACTGAAGGCTTTCCAGTGTCAACTAGAAGAAATGTCAGCACGACTGACTTGGCAGTGTCAAAGTGATGGCAGGATGCAGTCCGATCAGCTTGGGAAGCATCTCGTACTCCAGCTATGGAGACGAGCTGCTGTCGGTAAAGATGATGTCAGGATGATAATTATTTTGTACATTGTGGTTTAAGTAGGGCATTGTTTCTGTAGAGGTATTTTGAATTTAGCACGAGGTAGGAGAATAATCACTCAAAGATAAAAGCCTCCAAACTGTTTTTTCTTTCTGTGGGAATGCCACGAGCTTCCAACCCAGCCATTGAGCTGCTGCAGAGAAGCTGGCACCCAGCTGCCCTGGGGACTGGGCACTGCCTGCTGTGGGTGTGGTCGAGGGGGGCTGAGTTACAACTCTGCTTGGCTTCTGCATAATATGTGAGGCATATTTTCATTTCTCTCTTCAAACTCTGCCTAGTAAACAGCAGGGCAGAGGCGAAAACTGATGTCACATGAGAGTGCAGCCATGATTTTAGGCAGGTGGGTTGGAGATATTTGAGGATGAACAATTGTAATTCACCGTGCTGATGAAAATACATGCAGCTGTGTGTGATACTGTGACATAATTGGTGCTGAAACAGTTACTTGTGTTGAAAGTCACCGGGTGTTGTAGATGGCAGAATAAAGTGGCAGCAGAGGCTGTTCGCACCTCTTAGGTTTGTTTTAGGATGCCTGTAGAGTTAAGTGGAGTCCTGAGGAGTAACAAAAAGAAGTAAGTGTAATGCATTACCGAAATGAAAATTCGGGCCCTTAGTTGTTCTGTAGGGTATCGATTTGGGAGTAAATTTTGCCACATGGTAAATAACAGGGCTGGGGTGCACAGCTCGCTGTCAGCTCGCCCTGCCAGGCTCTCTCCACTCCGAGGCACTTCCCAGCATCCGAGTGCTGCCGTGTCTGGCACCCTTTCCAAGGAGGGAATCCCCTGTTAGCTAAATTGCCCTCACTCTCTGTGTGTCCTTTATCACAAAGCAAACAAACAGGAAAAAAATGTGCTGGAAGAGCCAATCTAAGGCCTGGCAATCCGATAATAAATCCCCTGTCTTTCCACACACACTCAGTGCCAGCTGTGGGCTAATTAAACTCAATAGTTCACAGGTGTTCCTGGGAATGACTATCGCAAGAGCACTCTCCTCTTTAGGGCTCGTTAACATCTTTTTCAGAGCTCTTTAAATTTCATACACCAGCAGCACTGAGCTAAAGCAGATGAAAGATAGTAGAAAGGGACTTGAGCTATTACAGGAGTGCTCTCAGTGTTAGCACAGGCTGTAGCCTCACTCAATTCAACAGCTTATTCGTTTTGATGGGTGAATCTCTTGGAGACCAGTGTAAGAAGGAAAATTGCTTTCTTAGTAACATTCAGCTTTCTGTAGCCAAATGAAATTCTTGTCTCTGGAGCTCATTATGTAACTGTACACGCTGTCACTATGTCCATGGGCTCTACACACACGCAGGGGCTACAGAAGAAGAAAGTCTGTGGCCAAATGAAGCAGATTTAGCCATTTTGTCAAGGCTTCTAAAACCTTCCCAGGGAGAAGCAAATGGAAAGCAAGGCTTTCTCCAGCCTTCCCTGCTTATTGAATCTTCTGGGCTTTGAGTGATGCAGTCCCACTTTCTTTACACTAATGTTAGAGCACTGGACTGTCTCTCCATAGGCTGATTCAAGAGGACAGTTGCTATGACAAGTGCTTCCAGTTCCAACCTGCTTCCACTGCCTGCTGTGTAGCAAGAGCTCAGATTTTAGTAGATCTCACAGCCCTGTGCTGTTCTGTGCCTGGAGAGCTCATCTGTTCATTCATCTACCCATCTTCATTCATGTTCCTTTTGCCTGTCTTACAGAATTAAATCTGAATTTCTTTGAGAGCTCTCATAAGAATGGAGGAAAGAAAGGATGCTTTTGACATTGTCTGTCAAAGTTCCTTTCAAGGTACCTTCTCTTGTGGAACTGGGCCAGATTCCACTTAAGTCTGATGTGCAACTTTCCTTCTTGGAGAAAAAGCTCCTTGACCAGAAATATGGTGCCAGACCAGGAAGCCCAGAGAGAGGAACTGGTTTGCCTGAGTAAGATAGTGTTGGTGGGATGAAAGTAGTATTGAATCAAACTGGATATACTTTGATGTCTTGCTTTACTATCCTGCCTCAGCCACATGATTTCCAGCAGACTGGAATGGTTCATACTGGATACACTATGCAAAAGTGTTTCTGTTTTAGCAGTTACTAACTGAAGGTGATTTCTAGATTTCATAGCTCTTGTTCGCATGAGCTCTCATACTTCTGTTTCTTCCTAGAGGTATTTTCAATTGTACTCTTTTACACACTTCCCTAGACAAGAAAACCACAGTGATATACCTCAATCTTAAATGGATTTATTGCTGATTTATGCTAAACTGATATCCCTAAATCAAAATAATATTTCCTACATGAGTCAACTGCACCATTTTAATGAAATAATTTTCTCAATCAATTCTGTTACATCAGTGCAGTTTTATCCTTTCCATAAAATCTTACTTAAACTGCTACAGCTCTTGGTGTGGCTATGAATGGGAACAAGCTTTCATTCTCCTAAATGTCAGATCTAGGGGAAAAAGAAACTGTTTTCAAATTTTAAAAAATCTATTCAAGTGTAGCTTGTTCTAACTGTCCTTTTAGTAATTCTTCTCTTTCCTGTGTCCCTATCACAGTTAAGTCTCATAGTGCTGCACAGTAGGACAGGATTGGGAGCTAATGTTGTATATTTGGGAAACGGGTACAGACTGAAATGACATTTCAGTTCACTGACCTGGCTACAGGAAGCCAAGAGTAGGAGTCTCCTAGTCCAGTGCTCTTTCCACCAAAGCTGCAGTGCCTGCTTTAAACACTGCTTAGTTTCCAATCATGCAGAGTAGCCAGGTGAGGTTAAGTCTGAGTGAATTTCCAGAGTCAGCCCTGGATGAATGGTTTGAATTGGGCTTGTATACATCTAATCAATTTAGAAGAAGCTTAAAACTCTTTCAGTGAGTTTGCATTGAGATGATTTTGTGTACAGAAGTCAGTTTGAGGTGGAGAGAAAATCAGCAGAACAAGTACATGTTTTCATAAGGATTTCATTTGTTAGAATTTAACAATTATTTTGAGAGTAACAAAGTAAAACCCCAAAAGGTGCAGTGCACAAAGCTAAAAGTGTTAAGCAAAAAGTGGGCAGAGTATAAGAAATCCTTTCCTGACCCTAGTCCCATGCATGCCTGGGTGTCACTGCTTGTGACATTGATTTGAGGGTATTTAATAAAGAAAAAGACTTCATAGTTTCTGTGTTGGAGACTCCTCTGTGGCTGGCATCCAAAAGCTTATTTGCACATCAGTTCTGAAGTTAAATAAATTATGTGGCAATTGGTGTAGCCCTAAGCTGGAGCATTGATATGAGGTGGAAGGGCTTTACAGAAAGCATTGCCTTGGTTGCTTCTCTTCCCTCTTTCAGATGAGGGAATGGTTTAAAACACAGTGGTATTTAACTAATGAGTGTGGAAAACTTGGGATCCCTCCATGTGTGGGTTATTTTTCAATGGCCAATGAAACAATTTCCCTTGTTTCAAAACTCAAATTCAAAACTAAATGAGCAGATCAACTGTTGAGAAAAATACCTGTTAGCAAAGACAGCTTTAGTGGTTAGATAACTAGTAAACCATCATCAATGGAGTTTTAGGTTTCTCTTTGGTAAAATATAAAATAGGAGCCTCCATCCCATATTGAGTGTTTATAAAGTCTAAATGCATATGGACTTCTCCAGGTACTTGTCTGCTTGATAACTGAGCCTGTTTTTGCTAAGAGACTTGCTGTCATCAGATTTAACTAAATGTGTGCTATGTAGTTGTGAAGAAAGATGTCTCTGGGTAGGATTTGGGGAAACTTGGATTTGGGTATTAACAGAGCAGCTAAAATGTTCAAGGGCCCAGATGCAAACTCCAACCAGCTCCATACAGATAGACAACATTTCCCTGCTCTCATTTTACAAGCATATTCTACAAACTCATCTGAATAAGTTAGTTTAGGAACCAGTTAATTTATGAAATGCATTAAGCACCATATGACTTCGTACAATATCTGAGCTCCTTATCTATAGAGATGAAAAATGGTGTTAAGGTGACTTTCTTCAGTAGTAGTTTCAAGATTAGTTCTTACCCCTTAGGAATTAATAGGAAGTGAGAGATCTATGTCTATTTATGTGATAAAATTAATTCCCTCATAAGATGAGAGTAAAGCCCAAATACTTGGAAGTTCAGTCTCTTGATTTTATTTCTTATGAAACGGATCCATCCTCCTCTTCTGGATTCAAGGAAATATAGTACTGAGATACAACTTCAGTTGTTTTCTCAAAGGGAAGACAAGCTCTTCTTTGAAGGCCAACTTATTTCTATCTAGCTGTTAAATAAATCCTAGAGCAAACAGCAGTGCAGCACCATGTCTAAAGCAATACCCCAATCTGGACAAGTAAAATGTTAATTTCTGTATCACTTTATGCTTTTGATTTTGTAGCAAATCAGGTGCTTAATGTCAACCCACAATTTTTCAAGTGCCTGGTGATTTGGGGGTTTGCAGATTTTGGTCGTGCAGTATAAAGCAGATGGGTTGGTTGGGCTGGGTGATCCTGGTTGTAAGCCTGAGGCAGCAGCTGTGTTGGTCGTGTATGAACCACTTCTCTGATTTTGGGGGCTGTCCCCAGTTCAGGGCCCCTGGCTGGCAGGGTGGGGAGGGACAGCAGCTCATGGGGCTTCACCTGAAGGAGGGACGGCATCCCAAAGCTCTGCTTGCACTGGTGCTGCCATGGAGAGCAGGACTGCTGGCTTCTTTGGAGGCCTTGGCAGCCTGGCAGTTTGATTTGTGTTGTGACTAATGGAAAATAAGCCAAAGGAGAGAAGCAGGGAGGAGGCCTCCCCTTTCTTGGCTCTAGTGTATTTATGTGTGGGAAAAGTGCTGTTTCTTGACAGGTGTTTTTGTTCTTCCACCAAGCAGAGGGCAATACACCTGCTCTGGGTTGCTTTCATGGGTGATTCTATGTGTGACTGAGCCTACATCCCTCAGCCACCCCCTCCCCAGCTATGCATGTGCTGCACAGCTTGTGTCCCTTCTGGGAAGTGTCTGGGCTCTGTTTCAGCACAACTATCTATTGCTGCTTCTGATTTTCCCCTAAATGAGACGCTAATTGGTTTCTTAGGTGCAGCACCAGGAATCAAGTTCTCACAGATCACCTTGCATAACTTTGACTTTCTTGTTTCCTCATTTGTTCTTTGTAGTTGGTTTTGGTATTTTTTATTTTTTTTAAGCAATGAAAAATTGATCCAAATTCTCTTACAAACCAACAGACTTTGAATCATGACATGAAAGGAGAAAAACATTTGTTATCTTAGCATTCAAAACAGAGCCTAATTCATGGTTGTAAGATGCATTGACACAGTTGGGTGGAAGTTGCTCTGGAAGTGACCAGGGCTATCACTGAGATGTGATCAATTTGCATAAGAAGTGACAAGGCAACTAAGCCCAGAAGGCTTGTTTTGATGATGATGATGATTATTATTACTTCTATTATTATTAGCTTTATGTCTGAGGATCAGCAGCAAAACTTTGATAAGCAAAAATCCTCAGATGCTCTCTCCAGTGAATTCTGGATTCATCCCACTTAGCTGAATTTCAGTAGTATCTTCCTATGGACAAGAGTTGTCATTTCTTTTTCTCCCCTGATAAGTCACTGCAAAGGTTTTTGCTTTGTCCCATCTCACAGGCAGCTGTTCTTCTGTTTTGGGAGAACTCTTACTTTGGGGGTTCCTTCTGGATGAAAGACAGGAGAATTACTATCATTAAATAGTAATACTGTGGAGGCCCAAAAAATTATGTTTTAATGCTGTTGCATAATCTTGGGGTTTATTGATGCTTTATGCTCCTGTGTAATAGCCTTAAACAATGAGAACGTTGTGAAATAGCAACAAGGAAAATGCTTGATGACACTGCATTTTTAAACTAAAAATACTTAAAGCAATCTTGCCTGAATTCCTCCACAGATTAATTAGGATATTCTTTCAAAAATCTTTAAAGATGCTGGACAAAGAACAGTGTGATGCCCTGTGCCCAAAGTCAAGTGTTAATCGGGGAAAGCATTATGCTGCTTTCCCTTTATTCCTGCTCCTGGCTCCCAGTGATGCTGTGGATGTGACCTGCAGGTCAGGATGGCAGCTGGGGATAGTGCACAATGAGTCTGCAAGTAGAGAAGGAGTTTGCCTGGCCATGGCTAGTCATGAATTAGTCATCCCCCAACACCTCCAATTAGCTGAGCTCATTTCAGTGGGCTCTGCTGTGTTCATTTATTAGTGAATTTGAAGCTGTGATTGAGGCTGACCTCTCTGGTAGCTGGAAAGTTCTTCCCCACGTGGTTGTAGGTGGCTTCTGTATAGGGAGGGATGTTGCCAGCCAGTCCTTGGAGCTGGCTGGCTGAAAGAGAAATATCCAGTGTGCTTTGTAACGTGGGCACAGAGAAGGGTGAAGGTTCTGCTCTAAACTGTAGCCATTCGTGGTGCTCGGTGGATGGAGATGTTGGTCACCACCCTGCTGAGGAGGGACATTGCTCATGGCACTGCTGAAACATATTTTGCTGTTTGCTGCGTGCTGCAGCAGGCACAGTTCTCCTTGTGTGCAGGGAAAGGAGCTTCTCTTGCTGCTGAAATCCCTCATTTTGAAGGGAGGTTACAAGGCAGAAGTTGGAAGCAATCAGTTAAAGCTCCATTTCCACAGTGCCCTTCATGCCAAGCCTCTCAAGGCACTTAAGAAAATACTGGAAGCTGTACAGCACAAAATAGCATTGGCACATTGCTCAAGAAAAACAAACCTCCTGCCTGGATTTGAAAATTGAAAATTTACAAGACTGATTGCTGAGCTTCCAGGCCCAGGAATGGAGTTAGAAAAAGGGCCTTGTGAGATTAGGGCAGTTCAGGGTGTTCTTCTGTGATGGGGATGACAATTCTATCAGTGCTGATAATTTTTCTGGTAGATTTCTCTGTTTTGCCATCACACCATCTTCTTCTCCTAACAACCTAGGCTGTAGGATTGAATTTCTCTTTTCTGCAACAGCAGCACAGTGAACCTTCTTTGGTTCTTTATTTTTTTTCCCTCCCTAGCTTCTGCTAGTATGATTCTGATCCTGGAGATAGCAGGTCCAGCCTGAGTTCCCACTTGCAGCACAGTATCTTGCCTTCTAATATTTTGAGAATGTGGCTCTCCTCCTCCCCAGACTGTAACCAGGAAAATGTGTCTTTTGTAAAGCAATCGGACAGTCCCAGAAGCCTCATGCTGGATGTATATATTTACAGAAATAATGCTTCCCTTGCAAGCATTTCCCCTTTGTGCAGCCATGGTGTACTGGATCACTAAGGAGACTTGCTTGGGATGAGTATGTGAGGTGATCTTTTCATGATAAACCCTTCCAGTCTGAGTGGGCATTGCTGCAGGCAGCATGGATTTCTGATGTGAATGTGGAAAGAAAAGTCACAACTAATAGGAGTTGCTCATAATAATCCTGGTGCAGAATTCAAAGTCTGGTGAAAAAAAGTTAAACCAATGAAGATTTTCTGGTTTTACTGCTAAAATTAGTTACAGTTTTGCCACATGGGTTTATTTTCCCATTTTGTCCTGTTTTATTTTCCTGGAGGGATGTGGAGATTTGGGGATTTAATCTTTGGCATTGTGGGGGCTCTAGAAGAACCAAGTGAACCGTGAGAGAGCTGCTGCTTGTGGTGCAGGGCTGCAGCAGATGATCTCAGAGAACTGATTCCTCCCTTCCAGTTTGCAATGGTGTATTTTTGCCTGTAGAGTTGAGGAGCTTGATATAAATCCACTGGCAAGAAGTTATTCCTCTCACTTGCCTGTTTAAGAATAATGATCTGAGTGTCTGCACTGATATGTGGAGAAGTTCTGGGCATGTATTGTCATTACTGTTGGAGAGCAAGAGAGAAGGGGGTTGGTTTGGGCTGTAGGTTGTCAGGAACAAAAAAAGAAAAGCCATCTCTACAAGGGGAAATAGGAGAGATTAAAAAAAAAAAAGAACAAAAAGCTAGAAACTGGATGCTGTTGAATGTGAACGTGTCAGAGAGCAGCTGCACGTTGAGAGAGGTGGCCAGAGGTGATGAGCCAGTCACGGAGCCTCACTGAGCCTGGCACGAGGAAAGGGAAGCTCCTCTGGCACGGGTGGGGATCACCTTCTTCCCTCAGCTGCAAAGACACTTCAGCCATCGCTGTTCAAGGCACAAGAGCAGCCCCCAGGCAAAAGCCAAGGTTGCATCACATGTACCTTTGAGCAAGCTAATCACTCCCAAAATAGCCATTTGACCTTCACCTTCTTAAAGCCCTGCCATGAACCTCTGCAGTGGCTGTGGAGCCACTTTTTCATATGGTGACACTGAATAATTAAATCATATCAGTTTGTGTAATTCTGATAGTAATTGCAATTGATAAGCTTTTTTTTTCCCTTCTTTTCTCTTTTTCTTCTTCTGGCAGGGCAAAATGAAATTGCAAAACTCATATGAAACTTCTGTGGAAGTCAAAAATGTGAGTCTAAAGAAGCAGTACAAGGTGATTAGACCCTTAGGAAGATTAGTGTCTATTAAACATGATGATCTGGCTGTAGCTTCTGGCTCTCAAGGCCTGTAAATTGCTGGGCTGTGTACCCTGGGAGAGAGGAGCAGGGAAAGGGTTGCCTTAAACTCTCTGTCAGTTCTTAGCCAGGATGCCTTAGGGGTTGGAGAACAGGGTAAGGGAAAAGCCCGGCTGCTGGCTAAACAAGTTGCAAAATTCTGATGCTTCAACAGACTTGATCTTGTCTAAAATTAGTCTTCATGAATGCCCCCTCTCCCCAGCAGCACACCCCAGAATTCCTGTGTCCTGGTCGCTTGACACAACCCCGTCCCCAAACACTGGCCACAAAAATCAGGCATTGCTGTGGGAGGGAGAGCTGAGCTGAATCTGTGGGGTGCTGGTGGATGGATGCTTTCCATAAAGGCTGGATCGGGCCACTTGAGAGGAGGGCTCGGTCAGCTGGGGAAGAAACATCTTGTGTGTCCTTCTGTCCCTCCAAAAGTTTGGTTGAAGTGCTGGGCCGCTGGAAGGGCTGGGGCGTGCCAGGAAAGTGTCAGCAAGCCTCATTTTGGCATTTATATATGAGGAGTAAGCACAATCCTTCTACTATTCCAATGAGCTGCTTTTGCCAAGAAAAATCATTTGTAACTCTTTCTTCCGGCTGCAGTGCTTCTCCGGCAGGCCTGGCTTAGATTGCTTTAACCCCTCGAGTGCCAGCAGGCGCTGCGAGGCAGAGCGGTGCCTTGTGCTCGTCTTGGCGAGTCCTCCCACCTGCCAAGCAGCTCCGCAGCAGACTGAAGCGTTGTCTGGCAGTTAGCTTTTCTTTTTCATCAAGTCTGTTCCTTAGGGCTGCTGCTGCTTTTTTATGTTTTTATTCCATTCCTGGGGCTGTAGCAGAGGAGGAGGTGGAGGCTTGGGAGAAAGCTGGTTTTCAAGAGAGCTGCTAACCTGAGGAAGGAGAGAAAAACGGAGCAGGGAGTGGTGAAGTGGTTTGACCCTTGCTCTGTTGTTTTGTCCAGCATGATGCTGAATCAACAGCACAGGAAGGCTGCCAGTGTTATGTGCTTTTAGAGATTTGCTCACCTGCAAGTTCAAAAGCAGTTCTTCCTCTGTTTTCTCATAAAGACTCAAAGAATAGGAGATGCCTGTGCTTTTTTATGATGTACACTTCAGCTCTTGCAGTGTTGCATATATGCGCTTTTACCTTTGATCATCATTTGGAGGGGTTTGCAAGACAGGTTTAGTTGTGTGAGAAAGGGATGTGCTGTTTGGAATGAGCGATTTCTCCCCCTCCCTCTAGGTGCTGGCTGAATTTTATCACCATCCTGTGCTCTAAGCAGAAAGGCTGTTTTTTCCCTTTGTGTGTTGCTTTACAGGAGAGCACTGCCTTTGCCCTTTTGTAGAGCCTGAGCAGCTGCTTTGCTGCTGTGCTAAAATCCTTGATGAGATTTAGCAATTCATGTTTCTCTACATAAGAAGTTGAGAAAGACAGTAACTCCTTTTGTCTATCTAGTGTGTGTTGGTTTAGCTTTTTTCCAAAGGGAAAGGAAAAGAAGCAAATTATTTTGTCTAAAAAAAATAACATTTTAATAATGTAGTCTAACCTTTATGCTAATTGCCCCAGGCTTTTAATGAAGCAGCGTAAAATTAGTCCTGTGAGTCTTCATTAATCAAATATAGGAGCTGATAGTATAGTAATAAGATGCTGTGCTGCCTCTGCTCCCCATGCAATGTTGACATTTGCTTATATTTAGAGTAGAAAGCAACTATATTTTTTTTGGTAGCTCATTAAAATAATTAGCCATGTTTGGCTTTTTTTTTAAAAAAATCTTTTCTTAAAAAATCCTTGTAATGAGGAAAGATGAAAACAGACAGGATGGAAAAGTCAAAAGAATCAAATTAAGATAGAAAAACTGACTGCTGGAGGCTTCCTTTGAACGGAAGATTTATGTATGTTAATGGCAGCTGTTGGCAGGAACCTCTGTACAGACACCTTGTTTGTTATTTACGGAACTTAGAGCAGAAATAAACAACTTCAAGGGTCTGTGTTGATTTGTTTTGTTCCAAATTATTTTGCAAAGGTGCTCTAAGACTCACTGTGCCTCTGCTCCGTCCCAGAACTCAGTGCTTGCATGGGGGATGTGCCTGTGCACCCAGGCACTGGTGCCCTGTCCCGGTGAGTGAGCTCTGCTGTGCTGTGGTGGCTGTGAGCCCAGCTCCCCTCTGCAGGCACGGACTGTGCTCTGACCACCTTCTGCTTCAGCTCTCAGGGCAGGCTGCTCTTCGGCTGACTCCTGGGTTCAGAAGAAAGCAGTGCTTAAACGCCCTCCTCTCACAACAGGCACAACCCCAATGCTCAGCCCTTGCTAGAAGTTTCAGGGTGTTTTGAAAGAGCCAAATGCTGGAGCTCCAGAGCAGAATCACATCCACATCTGCACTCCCTGGAGGGCAGGGTAGGCATCATCTGCTCTTACGGTCCCATCTCCACTTCAGAAGCATTTCAAGCAGTATTTTCTGCTCTGTCTGCTGCCTAAGTAGAAACTGCTGTCTGCTATAAAAATGTTTGTGGGAAGAATGGCAACGGAGTATGATTTTTGTGTTTAAGATGCTGGTGTAGCAGCTTTGGGTTTCTGCAGGGTAATTACCAAAGTCGGCCGGCCACAGGCAGGGAAGAGGCGGGATAATGATCCCTGCCGAGGCTGTGTCAGCCCCGCGGTGCCCGGCTCTGTGTGAACATGCAGGGCACGGCTCCTCTCGGGAGAGCTCAGCTGGCAGCACTGTTAACGTGCCCTCTCACTTGTCGAGATGATGGCTCTCATTTCAGAGTTCAGGCCGTAGTGGCAGGGCAGGACAGCCGTGATGGTGCTGCTCCTGCCTCTGTGGCTGTGGGCGCGCACATGCACATTTCCAGATGAAGAATGATGGTGGTCCGCTGGGGATGTGGCTCTTGTCTGGGAATCAGGGAGCCTGCACTCAGTTCCTGTGTTGGCCATATGGGATTAGCAGGCCAGCTTTCCCTTCCATTTTTCTCTTCCTATGCTGTCCCTTCCACAGGCACAGAGTAGAGATAGCCAAATTCTTTTTTAACAGAACAGGGTATCAGTTGATGATGATTTTAAAATGAACATTGTGATTCCCATTTCTTAGAAATCACTGAGAGTTTAGCAATTCAGTTAGAAAGGAAGTTGGATTCCCCCCCTCACATACTCCTTCTCATTTCTATCCGTGTGCTTGCTTCCTGGTAAGTCATATTTCATTTCTGATCTGTTTTCTAGTGTGTTCCAGCATCTTTCTCACTGCTAGATTAACAACTCTTCTCTCCCAGTAAAATCTTTCCATTCCTCCTGTCCAGAGAGCTCCATAAAATTTGCTTGTGTTTTCTGAAAAGCATTAAAGTAGGTAATACAGCACTTTGACAGGCTGGGTGTAGTGACTATGAAGGTGAGGGAGCAATCCATAGCAGGAAAAATGCTCCATTTCCTGCACTGAAATTCTTTGTAGGAGCTTCGGCAACCTAAAAGAGCTGCCTCCAGAGGACTCCCACAGAAGCCTTATCCTCGGATTATTTCACCTCCTAGCCCTATGCAGCCTCCAGTTTAAAACTTCCTTTTTCTTCCCAACCAATGTCACCCTCTTCCCTTTCTGCTGTTACCCAGCTCTGTAAACACAGACTGCGACGGAGCATGCTCCACAATTATTGGTGAAATTTAAAAGAAAAAAATCGATGAAGTTTAGCCATGTGCAATGGTGCAGTTATTCCACACCCTGGGCAGTGGCAGACCAAGTCCAGCATGTCCCAGGGCTCAGAGCAGGGGGAAAACCTGTCTGTAGGGTGAGAGTGCACATGCTTTATCCACATTTGGTGAAGTGCTTAAAGATCAGTAGGAACCAGTTCAAGGTATTATAGTTGTTAATGTAAATAGGTGTTATATCACAGTATCTTCACCATGTTTATTCCATAAAATTCTGTTACATTTATATACAGCTCCAAACACCCTGGAAGCAGCTAGGTGTTGACAGAACAGCTGCAGTCTTTTACTATGTTCAATAAATACAAATGGATATAAACAGTATCCATCTGTCAGGCTCAGTTAGATGGTTTAAACATAAAGCTATTTTGTTCCTGTAATTGTATTTAGATCTGAAATGATAGAGGTTTGGTTTTTCTTTACCTAGTGATAAGATACAAATTCCTTTGAATTGCTTTGACTCCTGATTTATTGCAATGAATTAAATAATAATCCATCCTGTCTTGTTTCACCCCTTCTCCAAGAAAAGAAAGCTCACTGCTGAGGCACTGAAGCATCCTGCTTACAGTAAGCCACCCTTCCCATGCTCGTAAGCACCTGGGCCTGTGACCTCTGTGTTTGCAAGATATTTATTGCTGCTTGCACTTCCCACTGCTACAGTGTTATCACTTCAGCGCCTTGTAAAATTTGATTGTGTTTAATAAATGTATTCAGCATTATTGCTGAGCAACTCTGACAATTTACCCTTGTTCCTTCCCTCACACGCACAAACCCAGACACCTTCATAACCTACATATTTTCTTAGCTACGTATGTTATTGCTTGTGTTGTATCGGAGGCAATTTTGGGTGCATCTCAATTAGATCATTTTTCTAATTAAATAAGTGCTTGTGGTTGTAATGTGAGCGTGTCTCTGAATACTGAGTGCGATTCACTGCAGTGATTTTTCCTACTTCTGTGTGATGTTTGCTTTATAAAACTCAGCTTCTGGCGCAGAGACATCTCATTACCTTCCCCATGCTGACCTCTGGAGCTGATGTTAGCCAGATGTCAGCTCCCTCCTTCACCACAGGCTTCCTGCGTGACATCAGGGTGATAGTTTGGTCTCACTGCACTGGTTCTCCCTCTGTAAAAGAGTTACCAGAACCCTCACCTGCTCCTCAGAGCTTTTGGGGAGCTTAGGCTGTGAACACACGTGGGAGTCTTGTGTCAGAGGAATGTCTGAAAACCTGTGGTGTTCTTTACCTCCTCCTCCTTGCCATCGTGTACCTGAGCATGGCGGGAGAGTGAAGCAGATGTTGCTTTTCTTGTGGCAGAGGTGGCTTTTGATTTCCTTGTCTTTTTGTGTCTGAGTGTTTCTCATTAAGAAAATGGTTTAACAATAAAAAAAACTCTGTTTTGTGCTCCTGAGGGGGTTTAGGTACCATCTCCTTGGTGTGGCTTCTCGTGGATCTGTTCCCTGCTGAAGCAAAGTCTTCACTGCTATTCTCTTGCCAGCAAAATTGCATGAGAAAAGAGTGTACAAACAGCTGCAGGGAGATCCAGAGTGATGCTTCTATTACCTTAATTTTTCGCTTCATTTTGTGGGGAATATCTTCCCAAGTATGAGAAATCAGGGATTGAGATATTAGTTTTGCTTCTGTAAGACTGGTGGAAGCTCATTGGTGTGGCTGGAGCATTTTCGGTACCCTTTAAGCTGCTGAACTGTGGTGGGTGAGTTCCTGCATCCTCCTGGGTTCTAAGGAACAGGCAAATGACTTGTAAAGTCTCACTGGGTGCTAAGTATTTTTTATTCTATGTATATAAGGAGGAGAAGGGCTTTTCAAATTGTCAGAAGTGAGGAAAAAAATGACAAAGTTTAGAAAGTTAAATGCAGGCAAAGAGATTCTTGTCTCTTCTTCCATTTCTTCTCTTTAAATGTCCATCTTGTAACTACCCCAAACTGCATCACGTGGCTTCGTGATTAATTGTAACTAAAACAAACAATTGACTCCATGAAGGCCAGCGTATGGTCCTGGTGTAATTTATTGGCTGTGCAGCTCAGGATGTGTTCAGTTGGAGAAATCCCTCAGTACCAGCCCTTTCTGCTGACAGGATCAGCCTCTGGGACATGTGGGAGCCACATCTGTCACCGGAGCAACCTGACATTAGACTTATTTTCCTCCCCAAAAAGTTAATTGCTCATGTATTTTATGGAATTTGCCTGAGTTCTTGGAAGTCAAGAAGCACTGGTTGTAAACAAATAATAGTTTGAGGTAGTGTCACTAAATAATAAATATGAGTACTGGTGGAGCAGAAATACAATGCACTCTGCTGCCATTCATGGAAGTTTTCCCCCTTGCCAGAGTTGCAGATGCAGATTTCTTCATTGGGCCAATTCAGGTGTCTGCTTTGAAAAAATTTTTTTCTCAAAAAGCAGCAGAGTAACAAAGAATAGGAAAGAACTCCTTTGTGATGGTGCAGTGCAACCTGCATTAAAACCTGGCTTTTGTGAACTTCTGCTTGGATTCTTAGTCATTGCTTCAAGCACTCTCCAAGGATTTCAATAGACAGGTGACAAATGTGTAATGGAAGACCACTGCTAAAATTCACAGATGTGCCCGGGTTACATTTTCTTCATGGAGTCTGGCCCTTAGTAATCAAAATTCCATGGACTTTCTGATACACTTGAATGTGAAAATTGCATTTGAAAATAGATGATAGGCCTTCTGAAATACTCTTTACTAGTGACTGCCCATCTATTTCTGCCTTTCTCTGAATTTTTTATACTTCTAGAACACAAAAATCTTTTTTTGTTTCTTTGAAAGCAAGTGTTTGTTTTTCTTTTCAGGGAATTACTGTAACTGGCAGCATCATTATAGAGTAGGGGATCTTCTATAACAGTAGAGGGAATGTAGAAGATTAACAAGTACCAGTGTGGATAATGTGTCAGAAACAGAAACTGAAGGAAACAATCATATTTTATAAAATTCATGCTTGTAGACCAGGATATAAAATTCAGTGCTCCTGAAATCTCAGTCTGTAATGGACTTCTTTCCTGATGGCAGTGGGAGGTTTGCACAGAGATCATGACCTTTATGTAACTATGTTCTTATTATTTATTCAGAGCCACCTTGTCACATTGAAAGGGAAAATTTGCTCCTTGTTTGACCAGCACCAGTTCTGATCTTTTTCCTTTCTTCCTTTTACTCTGTGTCCTGCTTTGTGTTTTGCTTTGCTTTCTGGGCTAAGCCCCTGTGCTCTGCTGCTTCCCTGTCTCTCAGCCAGAGGACATCCTCCTCCTCCAAGCCTTCCCCAGCTTGTTTGCAATGACAGAGTTCCAGTCAGTTGGACTGATTCCAGTTAGGCCTCCATGATCCAGCCCGGGGGAGTAGCTTGGCCATGCTTTAGAGGCAAGGACCTTAAAGCACCTCCAGAAGCCACCAGCAGCAGGTACTGCTGAAGTGGCTCCGTGGATGCTCTGAGAGCTCTGTGCCACCACTGCCATCCCCCAGGGAGAATGGGTGGCTTGAGCCGCCTCTCAGAAGTGGCCTCCACATCTTAAGCTGTTTTCAAGGTTTTCACATCCTTATGGTTCATGTGCTGCATCTGATGATTAAAAAAGGTCTGGTTTCTTTGAAGGTATGAAAGGAAAAGGAGTGGGAGTTGGAGCCCAGGGCAGTGGAGCCAGATATGAGTGTGAGGATGTGGAAGCTAGAGACAGACCAGAAAGCTATCATGCTCTGGGCTGTGCTGATTTATCTTGCACTTTAAGTAAGTATTTCTGAGTAAACTAGAAACTGCTCTCTTTTGTGCAAACCAGTGTGCTGTAGCAATTACTGTGAGCAGGGAGCCCTCCCTACCCTGTGCCTGAGCTGGGAGGTAGCAGAGCTCCTGCTTGAGCCTCTCTGCAGGGCTGGGTCAGTTCTGCACTAAAGGCTGGGAGGGATGGGAAGTGTGGGGAAAGTGCAGATGTGTTGCCGTTGTTTGTATGCAGCTATTCAGAGTCTTTTCCTACACTTGAGACTGAAACCTGTTTTTCTGGCACTGACCTTATCGAATAAACATTGATTCAAGAGCTGAATGTCCCACTTATATTTTTCCATTTGACAGCCAACAGAAATGCACAGGCACAGTGTGAGCTCCTTCATGGAGGCAGAATGAGAATTTTGTGATTTTTTTTTTCACTTACAGTCTGAACTCCACTATTAAATATCTATTTCTACTGCCCCCCTTTCTTTTGCCCAAGCCTACTGCTTGGCTTTCATTTTATCCTTCTTTTTCCTGTCAGGGAATATTTGGGTTTAGAACCCTTAGACTGGCAGCACTGGAAAATTAAGTTGTCATTTTGTCTGCAAACCTGCCACTGTGTCCCTGGGCACAGGGCAAGCTCCCTGCCAGTGACTTCAGCCTCTGTCTCAGAGGATCTTCCTGCTGCAGGTGTGGGAGGTAATTCACATTCAGTGCCCATCTCTCTCTGTTCTCTTGAGGTGCCAATTATCCAGCATTGTGTCAAGTTAGATCTGGGGGGGGTTGTATGTAAGGAGCACAATTAGCTGGTGCAGGGCTGGAAAGCTGAGGGTACTGACAGTCAGACCTGCCAGTGAGATGAAGTGGGGAAGAACAAAACAATCTGGGTGCAATTAGAGTCCTGCCCACCTTCTCCCACAGCCCCTTTCAAACACAGAAATGTGCATCTTCCTTCAAGGGTGAGAAAGTTTGGGCTTAGTCCTCCATCTTCCACCTCCCACTCCTTTCTGTATGTCTGCACTTGTGCTTTCCAGCAGGGAAGGAATGTTCAGTCCCACAGGGAATTGTTCCTGCAGTGTCTCTGGCTCGGAGCAAAGCTGGAGGTGGTGGATCTCCCAAGGGAAACTTCTTCTCATGAGATTTATGGCTCACTTTTGCAGATCTTGGGGAAGCTGCTGCTGTTCAAAATGGGAGATGGAAGTTGAGAAAGCAGTTGGAAATGCACCTTCTGAAATGTTCTTCATGCACCCACACTGATTAAAGTATAGCCTACTTCTTTTTCCTGCCTCCCTCATAAAAGATGTGTTGGGTGGAGCTCATCTGTCTAGAGGAAAGGAAGGCAGGGTAGTGAAGACTGGATTCTCTTTCTGTCTGTCTTTTGATCCTCCTGTGTAAGTTGAAGGTTTTAGAAATTATTAAAAGCTTCATGCAGGGTGAATACTTTCAGAGGAGACTGAACCTGCAGAACTAAGTTCCAGCTCTACAGTTCACTTACAAGCTCAAGGCTGGGGTATTAAATCCCATCATAATGATCAACATGGTCAAAAGAGCAAGATGAGTGTGCAAGTGGGTTGACTTCTGCACATTTTCAAAGCCTTGTTTCAAACTTACCATTAACAGGTTTTTAGGAGGTCTTCTCAACTGGGAACTGTAATGCTGATTGAAACAGCTTTCTGTGATGCTGGGGTTTTAGGCACACAATAAGCTGCTCTGCTGTATAAGTGGCCAAAAAATGGCTAATACCTGGTATGGTGATATGGTGTATTTAATCCACTTGATTAAAAAGTGTTATCCTTTCCCTTTAGTCTTTCTGATAGCCAGCAATCACCTGTCACTCCTTTTTAACATATCCCACCCATTAAATGAATACTTCAATTTTGGTAGTAATAACAAGAACAATTCCGCACTTAAATTGAGTCTGTGGTTTCCAGAAAATGCTCAAGAAACTCACAGCTAATTCTGCCACTGTGTATTTAACTGTACTTTTACATACCTGGAAACCTACAGACTGATAACTAGTAAAGCCTGTGGTCATAAATTGAGCTTTTGAAGAAGATTCCACTCTTAACTGATCAGGCAGGGGTTTTTTTAGTAGAATAAATTGATGCTGAGCTGGGAATGAGACTCATTTCATGAGGAGTGTAGTTTTTTATTCTAGTCTCTGAGTGTTACTGTCCTTCCACCCACAAGGTATCACTGGTTCTGTCTCAGTAGCAAATATTAACCCCCAGCAACATTACCGAGTGGTAGGAGGAAGCTCCTTGCCTGAGTACGGGCTGCATCCAGTTTAAAATAACCAGCCATTTCTTGTTATCTGCTTTAAATGTTGCATTGCTGAATCCAGCAGCCCTGAAGAACGAGGCCACGTCTGGAGAACCTGTCTGTGCTGCCAACGTTCCTCTGAGCAGCAGGGAGGAAAGAGTCTCTCCTTCTGAAGCAGCATCAAAAGAGCTGTCGTGTGTGTAATGCCCTGTCTTCCAGCCTGCAGTCTCTGAGTGTGAGATTCCTTCTATCATAATACAGTAAATCATCTCAGAAACACACACGTGGGGAGGAAGAGGGTTATGTTTTCGTTAGTGTCTGATTGCCTTTTTCAGCAATCCTTTCTTGGGCATTAAAGCCATGGCTCTTTGCAAATGCTGTTGTTTTTGGGGCTGTCATGTGGAGGATGGGAAGAAGTGTTGGTTTGTACCTCAGACCTGTTCATAAGCAGCCTGACCATCTTCTGTCATGACAGCATAAAATCTGTCACCCTCCACTGCCAGGAACAGACCTAGAACTGACCTATGTGGGTGTTCTCACTTAGGAGTGTGTCATTAAGGCATTAAGTTCAAGTCTGTTGTACCTGCAGTGAGGTTCCTGGGCAGAGCTTTGAACTACCTGTTCCCCTCTGTAAATCAGGGACAGAAGTAATTCCACGTTATCAGTTCCTGTAGGCTGGAAAGGGAATTGGAGACATTCAGCAAGCTGTGAAATAGGGCTCACCAACCTCTCTGTCTCCACTGATCTCATACCCTAAAGCTCTGTATGGCTGGAGTGCCCCCACACATCCCAGGAGAAGTGAGGAGGAGATGGCCCTGGTTCCTCAGGGAGCACTGGAACAGACCAGGGCTGCACAAAAACCCCTGTCTGGGCTGCCCTGCTGTCCTGAGCCTCAGCAGCTCCTGCTGGCCCCGTTCTCTGCTGTGATTGATCACCCCATAGCTCTCACACCAGCACTGCCCCTGGCTGGCCCACCTCAGACATGGGAACCTGCTGGTGTCCTGCAGGTCCCACCCCAGGCTGGCTGTGGCTGCTCCTGCTCTTGTGAAATGGGACTGCTGATGAATTCTGTGGGGACTGGCTGGTGTGACAGGTTAGAATTGTCCAAGGCACTATCTTATACTGTGGCACATCCTACTCTGATGAGGGCACACCTCTAGAATACAATGGTTTTTCTTTTGCTATTTATTTGCCATGTCTGCTTTTTGGTCTTTGGAAATGACCGAGACCTTTGCTGCAGCTGAAGAGGCTAAAACACAATGATCCTAATCAGGAGAACTGGAGCTATGCTAGTTAGCTGAAGATTTTCATGTTTTCTCTAAGGTCTTCTCTTTTTAAACAGTTTTCTTCATTGAGGCACAGGAGTTAGATTAACCATCATCATAGTTTGCCCCAATTAGAGACTGGGGAGAAAGAGCTATGGCAAACTGGTGTTTGTAATTGTGTGCTGAGCAATTACCCTTCGGGACATTTGGGCTGAAGTGGGAGGCAGGGCACAGTGGAGAGAGGCATGCTGCTAAAAATGTCCCTTTAATTGGGCTGCCTGACACAGAAGGAGTTTGACACTCAAGAGGTTACACCATCTGGTGTACGGGAGGCCTTGCTTTATAGATGTTTAACTTTTTTTAAAGTACACTGAAGAAGCATTACTGATTCCCATGTCATGAGGCTGTTAGACATGGAAAGCCTGGTGAAAACACTTGAGCAGAGGCTCTTGAAAGCAGAAAAGTGGTCTCAAGCAGTTTAACTGCTACTTAGAGTGTGCAGTTTGCTGTGGCACGTTCTCTTCCTGCCCCCAATCCAGCTGGGTTTCTGCAGGGAATTATCTTAATGCTCTATGGAAAGGCATAAATAACTAAGCACAAGATTCTGCATAAAGCAGAGACTGAATGTGCGTGTTTTGCTATATATGTGTGTGTGTAACTGTAAATATTTGTAAAATAGCAATATAACCATGGCATGCATGGTACTGGTGAGGAGTTTCAAAATAGATCAGCTTGTGTAGGAGTAGGGCTCTCCTAAGTTAAGAGCATCCATGAACCAAACTCTGCTGTACCTGGAGAAGTCCTGTGAAGTACAGAAGGAGCTGTTTTCCCTCTTTTAAAGAGATGAAAATTGATACTCTATCACACGTTTTCTCATCAGAAAGTCTGTTTTCATTTCCAAAAATATGCAAGTAAGGCAGAAACGCATTCATACTTAGAAATTTTTATACTTTGTCATGATTGTGTAACTGCTCTTTGTGATCAAGTCGTGGAATGCCTTGGATTGGCGAGGACCTTCAAGATCATCTCCCTCTAAACTCCAACCCCCTTCTGCCCATGCTGGGGGATCAGCCCAGGGCACAGGGGGTTTCTGGGTGCCAGCACATGGCCAAGGCATGCTGAATTTCTGTCTGTCAGTACCCTGAAGTCCTTCTCCTCCATCCATGCTCCACCTGCCTGCACTTGTGCTTGGCATTGCCCTGGCCCAGGTGCAGGACCTTGGCATGGTTTCCTGGAGGATCTGTTCCATGGTCTTGCCTGGCACAGAGGTGAGACTGACCTGCCTGTACCTCCTCACCTCTTCCTCATTTCCTTTTTTACAAATGGGAAGTCTGTTTTCCCTTTTTCAGTCAGGGGGAATGGCACTGGGCTGCCACGACTTCTCAAGTATGATTTATATGCATTATTTATTCTTTTCTTTCCTAATCAATAGGATTTACAGTGAAGCAGTGTGCATGCACACTTAATTATCTTTTGGTGTTCTTTGGTTTTGCTTTTGTTTGGTTAATTGGGTTTTGTTTGTTGGTTTTGGAGGTTTGTTTGGTTTTTTGGTTTTTTTTGTTTGTTTTAATACAGGAAGGTGGGACTAGTGCCAATTATTGCTGAGAGCAGATAGTCAGCATTCTTGTTTCCTGTGATTTTCACCAAATTGGGAGCCTTGGCTGTTAAAGGGGCAGTGAGGCATCACAGAGAAGAGGAACTTTCTAGAGGGAAAGGAATTAAGGCAGCCGAGTCACTGGAGCATGTAGAGTCTGAGTAAATTGCTGTGTTTTAGGTGTAAGAAACTGTTTAGTGTAATTTTAGAACTGAGCAGGACATTCATGTGGGTCCAGGAACGCGTCAGGCTCCTCCATAACCTCCCTTCTCCCTGACTGCGGTTACACTGTGTGACTTTTCTATGATTATGGTTATTTGTGTCTATAGGATTTACAGTAACAGAACGCTGTCTTTGATGGGATTTATTAGAGCTATTGCAATGTGTTTTGAAAAGGAAATAGTTATTTGTGGTGGCCTCAGTTTTGATAGCTGAAGGTTTCCTATGGTTGCAGTTATTTAGAAGACTAAGCTTTTGTGTGGTGGTGTGGGACTCCCTGGCTTAGAAGTCTTTTTTGCATCTGAAAGTTAAAGGTGAAATACTCCAGCCTGTCTCTGCTGTGCAGTTCTCCTCCATGCTGTCAACAGGGCTCCTGCTTGCAGTGTTCTTTGTTGCTGCTTTTAAAAAAAAATTCAAGGAAGAGGAGAGCAATCATATTTAATAATGCAATTACAATCAGGGGAAGATGTTTATCCTGTAAGATTCCAACTGCTGGAAAAGCCCTAGGGCATTCTGGGAAATGAGATGCAAATATCCAGGATTACCTCTTCCTAAAAATACCAGAATCAAACAACAACAACAATCATTGCTCTGAGCAGGGTATTAAGTGATTAGTCTGTTATTGCCCACAAGAAGCTTTGGGCTCTCCAGCCAAAGGACCAATCCAAACCAAACACGGTGCTGGAGACGGGAGAGCGATGTGGGGGCTGTTCCAGGCCCCCCGTCCCTGCTCTGCTCTCTGTGCTGCAAAAACAGCATTTAACAGAGTTTGGCAGCCACAGCTGAAGCCTTCACAGGTAAAAGCTCTGAGAAAAAAAGAAACCACATCTTGTTTTTCCCTATAATCCAAAGGCTCTTGGTTTGGCTGGAGGCAGTTTGTAAATGAAGACACATCTTGGTGACGCTTTGTGATTAAATTCATTTGCAAAGTCCTAACTCCTTCTCTAAGTTGGCCATAAAAAGTATTATTCATGGAGTGAAAGTTTTGAAGAAATTTCAGTTGTGGTACAGCAGCAGCAGCAATGCATTCTGTGCAACATTGGGTGTACCCTGTTTCTTTCTGTTTGCTGGTTACCAAGCAGTATTAACCCTAATGTCAGTCCTAGGAAGACATCAGTTTTATTCTATATTTAAAATAAGATCAAATATTAAACATAACTAATCTGAATTTAATTTCAGAAAAATGTTAGCTGTGAAAATCTTGATGTTGTCCCTCTAGATTTAAGGCTTCATTGAATCTGAGCTAAATTACAGACCTGTGTTGCCGAGCCCATGAACTAGAGCCAAAACATGCTTTTCAGTCAATTAGATAAAACAAAAATAATTTCATATGGTACTGAGCTGAACTTCTGTCTATCCAAACTGAATTCACACATTTGAATCCACTTCTACTGGAAACAAAGGATTCAAACACCCATTTTCCTCTGAGTGCTCATTAACGAGGGCATGATCACAGTACTTTCCATTTTATATTCTGGGATTCAAGTAGAGACATTAAAGATTATTTGGAATTAATTTTCTTTTTAAATTTAAAATACATATTTGAAGATGTTCTAATGGTATTCTTGTACTAAATTGCTATGATTTTTTGGAGATTACTTCAGAAGATCAAGGTCCTTAGTTTTCATAAGCTCCTCTTTGGGGGTAGTGATTTACACAGCCTTATTTAATTCAAGTCCATTCCCTGGGAGAGGCTGCATTTGGCAGGTTTGCTGTGCTGTGTTATCACAGGGGAGAACAGGAGCTTTCTCTGTCTCACGTGTCATTCATTGGCTTTGTTCCCTTTCATTTGCTCTGCTGCCTTGTGTGGGGAGGGCAGGCTCAGGTAGGGGCTGGCTCAGAACCTCTGTTCCTCTGGGAGCCCGGGCTTGGGAGTGTTTGCTGTTGTGTAGTGACATGTGCCTGCCTCGTCTCTCACGCCTGTGAGTGCTTTACCCATCCGTGCTTTACCCATCGATGCTTTACCCCTCCTCTGCTGCTCCTCCCGGGGTGGCTGAGGAGTGTGAGCACCGAAACCACAGCAGTGAGGAGTGTGAGCACCGAAACCACAGCAGTGAGGAGTGTGAGCACAGAAACCACTCAGGCCATGCTGCTGCTCCAGGAACGTGCTCACACCTCTCTGTGTCATCACGAGCTCTTGTTTCCTTACTGCCAACAATCCACGAAGTCGAGGTGGCCGATTTGAGGTCTCTGGCTACCACAGGGTAATACTGTGGGATTGTTTCATAGCTTGAGTCTGCTGGCTGAAGGACCTCTATGAGAACACCGTCCCATTGTGGGAGACAATGTCCATGTGCCTTATGGAAGTAGAGACTTCAAATGATTGATGGGCAGGTGCAGCAGCAGAAAGGGTAAATATTATGGCAGGAGTTATTAGCATCTATCACATTCCACAAAATGACGTATGCAAATGGCATGTAAGTTAATAGATCTGTGTTTGTGTGTATGTGACTGTTTTGTGGAAAAGAGAGTATTGATTACAGCTGTTGGTTGCAGCAGGGCAGAGCAATGTGCACTGCAGTGGGAAACGAGCTGGGGAACAGGAACAGGAAGTGAAGTAATAAGACAATAAGAGACAAAAAGCAATAAGAAGTTCAGACATCACACTGTGTCTGGAAGGGGCCAGGACCTGGCTGTGGTACAGGACACATCGTGGTGAGGTTTTTTTCCTCAACACCAGGGAACCCTCCTGCTCCCTTTGTCTGAACTATCCTAGGGAAGAAAGGGAGACTTTCTTCCTTAGGACATCAAGCCTTCAGAAATATTTGCAGGTTTTCCATCAGTTAAGTAGCTTATGTACCAGAGAGACTCCACACACCTGCAGACAAGGCCACTGGTTTGTACTTCAGCCTCTACGACTCAGCTGCGACTATGGGGCAGAATTTGGTTCTTGAATTAACAACCAAGATCAACCTCTGCCTTTAGGTACCTGTTCCTGGTACAAGGGAGGGAAAACCCTGAACTTCAAATTTAATATTGCTTACACCATCCAGCAATGTGCAGTCACTCAGTCTTCCTTCATGGGATGGGTGGCAATGCAGAGACCAAAGAGCCCAAGCTGGAATGGAGCAGGGGTGAGCCAAGTGTTTCCCTGCCTGGTTCCTCTGAGCCTGGTACCACAGGCAGGGAGAAGCACTGACAGGGCAATGAGATGGGAGCTGCCTGTTCGAGGAGCCTTTTCCCAGCCCTGGAGGTCTCTGAATCTGAGCAGAGCATAAATATTTCCCCTGGACCATGTTGCTTGTAGACTTGTCAAGAGTTGCTTTTCCAGCTGCACCAGGATTGAGGAGTGAGGACAGAAGGGGTGGAAAAAAGCTTGCATAAATATTTTCTGACACTTGGTTTAAACATGCAGAAGAAGTCAATCTTGTCAATATTCCCATTGAGATCTTTGTGCAACTGAGGCTTAGGGAAGAGCTTTCCTTGTCACATGGTGCTGACTTTAAACTACAGCAATTTTTGTATTAAAGAGGAAGAGATTTGGAGGTAAATGCCAGATGATCATTCTGTCTTATGCAGGATGCATCATGGCCAAGACTAATCTTCATTTTTACCACTAGCATGATCAAAGAGGGAGGAGAAGAAGCCCAGCTGTCTCTGGGGTATCTCTCTGGCCAGGCAAGATGAGGCCATGCATTTGCTTATTCCTGGTGTCAGAAGTCAGCACCTGCTCTGCCAAGTTCAGTCATCAAAGGGGCTTCCTTAGGGGAGCCAGCAGTGCAGAACTGCTCAGTTGGAGGGACTGAGTAGTTGAATTGGTCTGTTTGATGGGTTTGAACTGGGGGGGACAGGGAGTTTAAATCTTGATCACTGCATATACTGCAGTAAGGACAAGCAGCTGTGCTTTCTGCTGTTGTTGCTGGGCTGCTTTTGAAACTCAAAGACCCTGAGTTTTATGCTACTAAAAGAAAGGTCAGGAGAGGGAGGAATTCTACCAGTTGAGTTGTGTTTTATTAGCTGCTAGCAGTGGGCACAGGATCTGTGTTATGTAGCTAAGCTGCCCTAATTCCTTCCAGGAGAGGTTACGTGTGCCTGCATGGTCAGTAAACTGAGATTAATTTATTCTGTGGCCTTGGCAGGCTCTGGTAAACTGCATTACTATAGGGAATTTTGGGGGAGTGTATGAGATGCCAAACTCCCTTTGGTCTGACAAGACAAAGAGTTTTGGGATTGTTTAAAACCCTTCTCACTTTGTTTAATATTTGGGCTCTTCGATTTTGTTTGTAAATGTGGACACAATTCTGCCCTCTGGGTGTGTGTAGGCAGTGGGATGGTTCCTTTGTCCGTACAAAGACAGGTTACTGCAGACACCCACTTGCTTTTAAGTGACTTTGTCACCCTTGTCTGAAGGCTGGCAATGCACATAGCCATCTTCTGAGTCACAGGAATATGCAAAAAGGGACCTTGTTGATGTGCTGACCTTTGGATAATTATCTTGATTTGTTGGCCTGTGACTTATTAGTCAAGGAAAGGCTGTTGTTTAAAGCAAACCAATGAATAAGACAAATAAAGGGCAGTCCAGTTCTCGTCTTTTGTTAGAGCAAGAGCCCAGCTTTAAAAGGAAAACCCTTTCAGTGGCTCAGCTGTGAATTGAAAAAAGGGAGCAATCTCAGTAGGTATTGAGGAAGCAAAGTACTGGGGCTGTTCTGCAGTCTGGAATGCACACGTGTCACTACAAAAATGCAGACATCCAAGCTGCCGAGTTTGGGTGTAGAACTGAATTTTTCCCTTGGTTGAGGTTCAGATTGCCTTGACTTTTCTCTCTGACTCATTTGAACAATAAATGTGTACAACTGCTTGTGACTGCCACACTGCTGCTGGTGCTTTATTAGGTAAAGGGCTTACCCTGCTCCAGAGCAAGGAAATTGTTGTTGCTCTTGGTTGGAACAGCCTGGAGTTCTCAGATCCATGGGATACAATGGCACTGTCATGTTTGCTGCCTGCCCAGGGTCTCTCCCTGGTATCCTTTGTTATAGTTGCATAAATACTTCTCCCGTTAAAGGAATTAATCCTTGTCCGATCAGCATTTAGAGCCAGGAATAAATGAAATACAGCCTTTTCCATTAAATAGTGTTGTGGGTTATGGTGGAGAGTAAAAAGCCCATCCCTTATTCCATCAGGGAAAAAGAGAGCCTTCTTTTCCAGTTTGGCTGAATGATTCTATGGATATGTCCGTAAACCTAAAAAATGGCATTAGAACCCAGATCTTTCTAGATTATGCATTTATGTGTCAGTTTTGGTCCTTGCAACTTACTTGTAGCCACATGTACCCCAGCTGTGAAATTTTGGGCAGATACTTTGACCTACTGCAATCCCACTGCAGGTCATGGATGTCCTGGCTGGGAGACGTGGTGGTCAGAGGTGTCTTCTGCAAATCCCTGTGCAAGTGTCCACAGCAAAGCCGAGAACCTCCGGCATTTTTCCATGCACTGCTTTGCTCTTGCTTCTACAAGTGTTGAGCTCACTGTTAGAGAGTTATGATGCGAGATGCAGGCTCTTAGGTTCTGTTCCTATTTCGTTCTGCTCTTCCCCCAACATTTGTTGCCCAGAGAAGCTGTGGCTGCCCCATCCTTGGAAGTGTCCAGGGCCAGGTTGGACGGGGCTTGGAGCCACCTGGTCTAGTGGAAGGTGTCCCTGCCCATGGCAGGGGGTGGAACAGGGTGACCTTTAAATCATTGGATGATCACCTCCTCTGGAAGTGCTGGAGCTTAATTCTACTTTTATATTCCAGAGTATAATTTGGAAGCAACTCCAGTAGTGGTAGATGGTATCAAACAGGTGTCACATGGAAGAAGTTAGCCCTAAGCTAATAGAAAATTTGTCCTCCTGCATGTTCTTCAGCTCCACATGTGAAAGCTGCAAAGTAGTTTGGAATAATATCCACTTCCATTATTTAGCTGCATAAAATACCTTGAAGGCAAATAGCACATCTATAAATTAAGCTTCTGAAGTGTTGGTCAGGTTACTTGGGGAGTTTTTGACAGTGAGATTATTGACGGTGTAAAGTGATAGTTCTGCTCTTGAAAAGCTCATTCTCCCAACACAAATCACAGCACTGCCAGGATTTATTGAACTGCCTGATGGAGAGGTACCGTACAAGCCTCTATTAGTCCTTTTCCTCAGCTTTGCTATCAGGAGGCTTTAAATAATTGTATTTGAAAGAAATGTCAGAGTGACAGAATTGGGTGCAGAAGGCCATAGATATTTCCTCTCCGCTCTACCCTGCCCCTGTTCTTTCTCTCATGCTCTCTCTTGCTCTCTCTATTATTTGATAATTTCAGAGGGAGAGGACTTCCCCAGCTGCATAATTGGAAGGTTTCAAGACATTGTGTCTGCTACTTGAGGCAAAGTCTTGGTTGTGTTGCAGAAATGGGAAGCTTCCCAGCTTCACACAGCCCTGCAGGTCTGTTTGCACAGCCAGGGGTGCTGCTGCCAGGGTTGGAGCTGCCATGGAGGGTGGCAGTAGTACTGTGAATAGAGCAAAACCTGTAATGGTGGCACTGTGGGGATCGACAGCCCCGGGGAACAGAGCTGCAACCCTGGAAGGTGGTTGGGAAGGCAGAGGCTGCTCGCCAGTCCCTCTTCTAACTGGCTGGTGCTGCAGCCTTCATACAGGAGGAAAGGCAGCTGGTGTGCAGGGGCACACGAAACAGGAGGTGTTGTGCCTTTGAAAATAAAGGGCACTGAGTTCATGGGATCACAATGTTTTCAGCTGGAGCAGAGCTCTGGAGGTTCCCTGGTCCCACGAGCAGGACTCAGCTGCCTGTCACAGCCTGGCATGGGCAAGACCCCAAAATTCATAAGGACAGAGCTTCCCCAAAGGCCTCTGACCTGGTGGCTCTGAGAGGAGAATGCAGGTGCCCTTGTTCTCCCAGTTCTGTGCTTCTCCAGGTGTGTTCCCAGGACGGGCGTGTGTGGTGCCCCAGAGTGCAGACGCTGCACCCAGGGCCTCCGGCTGCCTGTGCTGAGCTCGGGGCTCTTGTTCAGTGCTTCCCTGGGGAGGGACAAATTCCTCACTGCAGCTCCTGCCTGGAGTGCCCTGGGTCTGTGTGAGGGGCTCTGGCTGAACTGGGAGTGCCCTGGGTCTGTGTGAGGGGTTCTGGTTGAACTGGGAGTGCCCTGGGTCTGTGTGAGGGGAGTTTTTGCTGAACTGGGAGTGCCCTGGGTCTGTGTGAGGGGAGTTTTTGCTGAACTGGGAGTGCCCTGGGTCTGTGTGAGGGGCTCTGGCTGAGCTGGGAGTGCCCTGGGTCTGCTGAGGGATTTTGGCTGAGCTGCCTTGCTCCAGCTGGGTTTTGGTTGAGTGCAGGAGAAATTGAGGTTAATGGTGTTGGATAAACATAGTACCAGGCTTTAGTGTGACCTAAGTGACAGCAGGGTCAGCAGAGATTTATCCTCGGCCTTTCTTTGTCCTTCACGACGCTGGTTTCATGCTGACCTGTCCCATTAACAGACCAGTGGGGCTGAACTGGCCACGGCAGTGGGGATCCTGCTCCACTACTGCATTGATGTATTAAATGCATTTAAGCACAAAGGCTATAATTGATCCTCAAGGACATGAAACTGGACTTTTAAGTTAATCTTCATGGCATTTTATTGCACACTCTGCACTGTCTTTTAGAAAATTTTCTCACAATCCACTGTTTTAGGATTCCTTGATTTCTCTATGGTTTGTCATGTATCTCAACTGTTCCTTTCCCTGGAGACAAACTAGGGGGGCTACCAGATAGTGGTTCTGCTGCAACTTTGAAGGTGTCTGTGAGGCCTTTAATTTCATAATCTCAAGGTAAGCAAGGTTCACAGCTTGCTGCAGGTGGAGGAACCTGGTTTCCTGAAGCTGGCAGCACGTTGTCCTGCGTATTTGGAGAAACAGCTGAGTTCTCTCTCTGTTAATGCTTTGAGTGTGGAATTCATACAGACGCTACTGAAGTCAGGAGACAATAGATTGTATTTTTAACACTTGCATATGAGGTCCCATGTGTCACAGCAAGAATGATGGCTCTCAGGGTTTGAACGTGAGTGTGTTTTGAGAAAAGCATCTCTTAATTTACTGTAAGCAGACAGAAAAGAGAAGAAAGAGGCATCTTCTCTTGCTGATGAAGTAATTTGGAACTAAATGGTCACATAACCATAGTAAAACAGACTTGTAGCTTTTAGAAGAGAGAAAACTCAGAGTTATGATTTTTACAATAAAAATCTGTAGAAAATAAGAATCATGATCTTGTTCGTACAAATTCTCTATAAAGGTGGGGTGCAGCTGCATGTTCCCCTGCCATGGGCTGGTTCTTTTGTCCTACAATGTTAAGGATCTATTTGTGCTATTCTGCCAGATTGTTCCAAAAAGCTGCCCTTCTATAGAAAATGGAAAATAAACACAAGGTATAAGGTACCTTAGTTCTTTCCAGGGTGTAGTGAAGAAATGTCACCTTTTCATTTTCCTTTTTTTCAATGAAATTGGTCCTTCAGAGGATGTGAGATCTCAGAGGGTTGACTCCTGTAGTAGTTGGGAGAATTTCTTCTTGTCATCAGTCCCCCTGATTAGATGTAGCTTTGAAGAAGCGATCTCTGGTCCCAAAAGAGGAGATAGCATTCCTTTTCCTTCACTTCAGTCCCACTTTCTCATACCCCATCTTGGTGTGAATTGCAGACTGGTTTCAGTTCCAGAAGATACCCGATAAGATTTTGTCTCCAGAGTGTTTCTCTTGTAGCTTCTTTACTATCCCAGCCAGCCCTGAGCAGTAACGAGCCTGTAAAGACATGGTTTGTAAGCCTATTACAAGCTTCCCATATTATACTACAATTAGTCAGCACTGACTCATTTCTTTCATGGAGGCAAATGGAGGAGATTCAGGGATTTGTTTATTTGGATGTACGAATTTGTTGCACAGTCGAACTTCAGAAAAGGCAGATTCTGGTCTTCAGCTGGCTTCCCTTTTGCTGGGAGACTGCAGCCTGCATTTGCAAAATCCTGCTTTCCACCAGCATTATCCAGCTTGCCTTTGCAAAGGAAATAATGTTAAATGGAGCTTTTTATTGAATACAAACCTTTTCCATATAACTCCAGAGAGTTAAATGTGGCACAGAATGTAAATTCTGAACCGTTCTCCATAGGATGTCCTTCTCACTTCCATCTTGAGGTAATTATGTCAAAATACATGCCACTGCTCTCATGGACTGGTGATCCAGCCAGTACTTAGTGTCTGAATTAATGTTTGGAATTGTTGCTGCTTTCTTTGTAACAGAGACGAGAACCCAGCTGCTTTGGGTTATTGGTAATGGATTCCAGTGCTCTGAAATCATTCGGTCAAATCCAGCTCCAGTCTGTAGTAACCCAAAGTAATTATTATTTGATTGCTAGCCGGTGATGTAAACTGAGCTGGTCATCCCAGCCTGGGTGGACAGACGTCCAAGTTAAACAGCACCAGCTTCACTACTGCCAGTGGCTCTTTGAAAGTCTGTAAAGGATATTGCCAAAGACACTTAGATAAATTGGGTTGGGAGTTTTTCTTGCTCGTTGTTTGAGTGGAGAAAGAAATCCAGAGTGGAAAGCCAGCAGAGCCTCTGAGGACTCTTACCTGAAAATGGATTCTCTGGGATCATGGCTGAGGAGCGCAGAGAGGGAGGGAAAAGCTTATTGTCTCTCTTCTGTCTTGTATCTTGTGTTGGGGCAGAGTGTCTCTAAGGCAGTGTGGTGATGTGACAGCAGTGTGTCCTTGTGGATGGGCATGAAAAGGTTTTTGCTTTCTAACTCTGTGGGGGTTGGTGTGTGTGCTTTCTTGGAAGCTGTTTCTGTATTTAGCCTGGGAGCATTTTAAATGAGCAGTTAAAAAACCACCACACTTTCAAGTAATTTGTAGTGGATTTGTTCCTTTTTTTTTAATTACTTTTGATAACACAAAGAACTACTGATTGTGGAAGTGTGGCAGCAAGAAATTTTGGCCACGCAGGGGCCATCAAAAGGCCTTTAGAATGTCTAAAAACCCATTTGTGTTCTCCACACAAAACATTATGTAGATGCCTCTTAAATGGTCACATAACTTTCACAGTGCTCTTCTGGAGTACTTTTCACCCTGAATTTCCTTTAGAGAGGAGAAGCTTTGCTATCTCTTCCTAGCTCCCCATCAGCTGAGCAGGGAAGGTTCTGCTCTGGCTTTGGTGCATTGCCCTGATGGTGTGGGCATGTGAGATGTGAATGTGTGCCACTGCCTGCAGATCTATTCATCACATGTGAATATTGCCATCACCTGACAAAAGCAATATGAAATGAATGTGTTTGTGGCACATCATTCATCACATAGCTGGGAGATACAAAATCTCTTGACCTTTTTAGCAGTCTTTTGAGGCAAGGTCGGGAGATGTGGTTTACTTGACGTGAAGGTTCTTTTCCTGCTGCTGGAAGAGAAATGCTATTGTCATCAGCTGAACTTCTGGCTGCGACTGAAGGTCTTCCTTTACTGTCTTTTATCTCTCAGGCTTGGCTCTTGGCCATGCAGTTGCGCTCCCTTTGCTTGCTGTGACTCTTGCTGTCCTCTTTGGATTGTCAGAAATTGAGCCAAAGCCACTTCTCTATTCCTTGCGCTGGAGTTGAGGTTGTGAAGTGGTTCAAGAGCTTTTGCAGGGCAGTTCTTTCTCAGGGCCTGTTCTGCCCCTTCATGGGCACTCAGATGAGTGGTCACCTACGTCTTCTGACAGCCCTAAGTGTCCTCTTCCTCACACCAGCCCCTGCACCTGCCCTCCACAGGGAGGTAGAGGCTGTGGAGAACCCTCGTGGCAGTTGGATACCGTCATTGGTGCTTCCTGTATTAGCTGGTAATACATGGTGAAAATAATGCTGAAGTGTTTGTATTAGCAGTGGTGCAGACTTCTAGGGCATTTCCCTGTGAACCATAGAGTATAAAAGAGTGTGAAGAAAGAGTGCTTCAGAAAGTACCATACACTAATGCATTTCTCCCTCCCAAAAACAATCTTATGTTCCAAAGGAAACAAACTTCAAATGAATTTTCTTGGCTTGATTGGTTGATATGCTGTTGTGAATTAAGCTGGCGTTACACTCCACTTGAAATTCCCAGTTGTATTAACACTAATTGGTGATGTGAGTACTAAAATTTAGGCTTGAAGTTTCTATGTGCATTAGTATAAACTTCCAACGACCATGTGGCCATTCAGAAAAATCTCAGCAGTCAGCAGCATATGAGTCAACGAGCCTGTGAGGGAGGAGTAAAATGAGTAAAATTCAAGTATTTTGTTCCCAGACCAGTGATCTCTGCTACTAAAATGGGATCTCAGTTCCGTGACCCTGAAAACGGCAGCAACAACAGGAGAAATAAATGCTGTAAACAGCTCTATAATGAAACCTCTCAGACTCCCTGTCAGCATGTGCTGATCTTTTGCCTTCACTTGCTGCTATGGCAAATTAGGTTGACCTTTCCTTGGTGGCATCTTAAAAAAAGAAAGGGAAAAAAAAAGGTGCTAGGATTTAAAAAAGAGCCTAAGGGAATTGGGTGTACCCAGTGCTTATTGAAATTCAGCTGAAGTTGGGCATTTAACTCTCAGAGCTGCCTTTCAGAATCCCACCCTCTCTAAATTATACCCTGCCCTAGAGGTGGTGAGAGTACCAGGGCTGATGGCACAGGGCTGTAATTTAGCCAAATCATGAGATATACTTGAGAAGTCAGAATTGATACTTTCCACGAGTTAGATTAGACGGGCACTGGCATGAGAATTAACAGCAAGAGCTGGTAAATAAAGTTTGAGAAATTGCTAATCTCTGCTTTATGCCTCTCTCCAGAAATCACTCGGCGCTGATTGAGAGCCCTGCCAGGGGCTCCTCCGTCACACCCCGCATTTCTTATCTGGGGTCGCAGGTTCCCAAGGTCTCAGTCCATCCTGCCTTAGATTTTCCAGCTGTCATGTATCTTCCCATAGTTTACCAGATGATTTCTGTCACCCTCCCCACCAGTCTGTGGTGGCTTTGCAGTGTTACCTGAGACAAGAGTCAGAGGAAAACACCCAGAAGAGCAGCAGGGGCTCGGGGCTGTTGTGTTGGATACCAACAGCATTTATTCCCTGTGTTTTTACAGTGCACCCTGCCACGGCCTTTAAAGGAGGATGTTACTCTGCAATGATGGAACATTTCTCCTGATGCAGCTGTAATTAGGACTGATGAGCATCCTTGGGGTCCCGCCTGGCTCTCATTTAAATCAGCAGGAGCAGAGCTGATCCCCTTCAAACAGAACTGCATTTGTGCTGCAGCACACTGATGGATTTGGTTGTTTTCCCTTTCCTTAACAACAAAGGAGGAGCGAGAAAGATAATATTGTGGTGAGGGGAGGGGTATTTGTCTTGGAACAATGATGAAGATAAAGATGGACAAGCAGGGCAATTTGTGAGTTTTATCCTCTATCCCACTTAATGGGCTGCAGTTATATAAAGAAATGGAGATCTCAGTTAATCTTCATACTGTGTCCTTCTTTAGGAACACAGTTACTTCAAATTAAATTAGCCCTTTGCCTCTTGCTGGAAATGATAGGGTTTCTTTGCTATCCTTGTTTATTTTTCATTGATCTAGAGAAAAGGAATTTCTTTCCCTTTTGCCCTGGGATGTTAAAAATAAAGGGATCACCTTTCTGTTTTCAGCTGCCATGGCCTAAAAAAGTATAGAAACGAGGAATAAATTCACCATGGTTTGAAGAAATCCTCTTCAGAAAACCAATGGGGAACATGACAGAGTTAGAGAGACCTCTCCCTCAGAAGAAGAGTAATATATATTTTATTCTCTTATTAATATTTCATTGGCAAGAAGGTCAAAATCTACATTTAAATGGAAATATTTAAAAAGCAGAAGCATAATATTTGACTATCTGAAGCTTTTATGGGTTAGAGAAAACCAGAGGCTTGAACACATTGGTTCAAAATTCATGGGGTGGGCTGGGAATTCCTTGTGTAATTTATATAGCAAATGAATCCTCCATTTGGCTTCATCGACACCTCTGATAAAGGGTTTATGTTCCTAATACAAAGCTCCCTTTTAATTTAAAAATCCTTTTAAGTGTGTCATGTCAGCTCGAATTTTTAGATGAGATAGTCTGTCGTTGCTCAGAATATTATCTGGGTAGATAGAGCAATCCATGGCTTGTGAGGATGCTGGGCTATTTCTCCCAGGGCTGGGCAGATGCAGTGCTGCTGTGTGTGGTGTGAGCAGGGCTTTGGGGAGCCTGCCCTCAGAACGTGAGGGACTGGGGGTCACAGCACAGCCTCTGGTCCTGGCTGGAGTCGTGGTCTCATCACAGCACCACTGCAGATCCCATTTGGGTGTAAGGGAAAATCTGGGTGACTTTGAGAGTGAAACCTGTGTGCATGGGGAGGATGCTGTAGATCACTTCAGCCAGGGTGTGAAGTGGCTTGAACGGCTCCTGCCTCATGCTCAGGCTGATCTTGAACACATTTGTTTTCCAGTCCCAGTAGTTTTGGCTTTTAACATCAGTCAGGGGTTGAGATTCCTGGGCTGTGGCAGTTGTGCCACTAAGCTTCGCTATGCTAACTCAAAACAGCATGAGAAAAGGAAATTGAAAGCCCAGTAGGCTGTGTTTTCCTAATCATTTGGAAGAGATCGAATTTATCTTCTGCCCAGCAGAGAACTTCTCGTGCCCACAGCCTGCATTATCCAAGAGGAGAGTCCAACATATTTGTTGGTGACAAGGACAGTAGGATCAAGGGCACCCTCAGCAAATTTGCTGATGGCACTGAGCTGTGTCAAAAAAGAAACCAACGGTGTCCTGGGCTGAATCCAAAGGAGCGTGGCCAGTAGGTCGAGGGATGGGATTCTGGCCCTTACTCTGTTCTCATGAGACCCCACCTGGAGTCCTGTGCACAGTTCTGCTATCCCCAAAATAAGAAGGACATGGAAGTGCTGTAGCAAGTGCAGAGGGGCCATGAGGTTGATGAGAGGACTGGAGCACCTCCCCTATGGAGAGAGGCTGAGAGAGTTGAGGCTGTTCCACCTGGGGAAGAGAAGGTTGTGTGGAAACCTCCCAGCACCTCCCAGGGTCTGAAGGGGCTGCAGGGAAGGGGAGGGACTTTGCACCAGGAACTGGAGTGACAGGACAAGGGGGAATGGGTACTAAGTGAAAGAGGGGAAATGTAGGTCAGGTACTAGGAAATTCTTCCCTGTGAGGGTGGTGAGACTGGCACAGGGTGCCCAGGGAGGTTGTGGATGTCCCAGCCCTGGCAGTGTTCAAAGCTAGATTGGATAAGGGTTTGAGCAGCCTGCTCTAGTGGGAGGTGTCCCTGCCTGGCACGGAGGGTTGGGATCAGAGGACCTTTAAGGTCCATTCCAACCCCTTAACATTCTGTGATCTTGTGAGAGAGCCGGGATGGCACCGCTGTGCCTGTGTCAGCCCTGCAGGGCCAGGAGCTGCTGCTGCTCTCTAATGGGCACATCATTCCCTGCCTGTCATGGGGACACCTGAGCAAAGAGTTGAGGAATCCCTGGCTTTGGGGACACCTCGGGCAGCCCAGGAGAGACAGCTCTGAAAAACTGGCCCAGCTCAGTCCCAGGCATGATATTGATCCCTGGCTGTGTTTGACACAGCCTGTCTGTAAATGTGCTGCCTGTGGCTCCAGGAGCAGCTGTGGGAGCAGTGAGCTCTGCAGAGGAGTGATAACATTGATTCCTTACTAGGCAACAGTATTTGATCGAGTCTCACAGCTGGGCAGAGGCTTGGTTTGGGTTTTTCTTGTGTTTTTGTTTATTGTTGTTTTTGTTTTGTTTTTGGTTTTTTGTTGTTTTTTTTTTTTTTAAATCAGCATTATATTGACTAGCAGCAGCCCACTGAGTATTTGTACAGTTTGGGAAGACTTGCTTGCTTTGCCACCAGCAATTTCCCGCACACCTGAGCCTCCCAGGAGCACAGGTAATTGTTGGAAATGATACAGGGGAGCTCAGTGCTAGAGGGAGCAACAGAGAGATGCTCTGCTGCTGCTTGACAGACTTGTAACCAGATTCCAGTTTGTGCTGCATTGCCCCTTCGTGTAACCTTATTAAGAAGCTGTAAATAGTAATATAAATGATGTTACAGTCATTTGTTTTGATGTATCTGAGCCTTTAATAAATCAGCTGTAGCTTGGCTAATAGGAATATGAGAGGATGGTGTTTGTTGCCAGCAGCTGCTAGTAAATTACAATGCAGTCATCTGTTTTACAAGGAAATTAAATGTTTGTTCTCTTGCTCCCTCTCCCTCTCGCATATTTTAGAGCATCAGAATTGTTCAAGAGCCCCTGTGTTTTGCTAGGCATCCTTATCCTGTTGCCTGTGGCTGGAGTGGCAGGGAAAGCATCTGCAAGGAGATTCAAGTCATTGTGATGTGTCAGTCCCATATTCCAGTATTGCTCTGGGTGTATCCTCCAAAAAAACAGTGGTTGTGTTTGATTTTGTTTGGGTGACAATCTCTTTCATGGGTTGTCAGCAGCATTTGATCCTTGGGTCTGCTACACAGACCTGCAGAGCTGAGGTGAAGCAGAAGTTTTGGTCGTGGGCAGTTCCCCTGGGCTGGGTCTGGGTTTGGGCCAGCCTGGCTGAGGTTTGTTCAGGGTTAGGAGTGTCTGGAATGGACTCAGGGCTGGTGATAGGTCTGGGTTTTGGATGTGTCCATCCAAATTGCAGTTTCCTTTAGAGGTAGTGAGAGGATCCAAGTGCTTGGAGCCGCAGTAGGTTGGGATAAAGTTTACAGGGGTGATGGTTTTACCAAGATCTCTGCTCATAATTGGAGGAGTTAAAGAAAGCATCAGGCCCCAGAGAAGCCTCTTGTTATGGCTTTGAGGCTTTTCATCAGCCTTTATCCACCAGAAGGCTCTTGGAGAGTCACAGCCACTCTCTGTGCTCCATCCTTCTGCTCCATACTCCTGTGAAGCAGTTCTGAGGAAAAGGTTCATATTTCAGGATGAAAAATTTATCTCATCTTTCAGTGCTCAGTTTATCTCTAGATAAACATGTAAATGTGGTCTGGGGCTTGAAACTTATCTGAGTTACTCAAAGATGTGCCTAGACTTCTATTAACTTGTGATTTCTGTATCTGGGGAAGGAGGGGTTTGGCTGTGCTCTTTATCTCATAAAATGTTTCCATACTGTAACATGGTGATTGCTTCTTCTGTCTCACTGCAGCTGTGCAATAATTCATGTCTCCAAACCCAAAATGACATGAGTTTTGCCAAATATTGCAATTAAAATGCAACATAAAAGCTGTGTTCTCTCTGTTTTCTGACTTCTTTTCCCGGCTCTCAGCTGCACCCACGTTCCCTGGCGTGACAACACACAGTGCTGAGCAGGAAGCAGCTCCATCCTTCCAGAGGTGTTGGTGTTAACAAAAAATATCCTTTGGCAAAGAAGAAGGGAATCTCACCAAATCTTTGCTTCAGAGTTCAAGCAGTGTTCTCAGTGTCTGCAGGCAGCTGGAGGAAATGCTCCCATGCACAGCTTTGGTTTAACGTGAGAAGTTGGTTCATCTGTTTAAAGGCTCCAGGAAGGAGCTGTTCTTGACACCTTTCTGCAGGTGAACACAACTCTGCTCTCACAGTCTGTGCCCTGGCAAATGTGTGCAATTCAAGGATAACATCACAAATCTATGCAGTTTTATTATAATTTAAAGGAGAAATAACTGCACTGGATGGCATAGATACTGTTTTTTGTAGACTGATTATTAATATTTCACTTATTATGTCTTGTGGTCTGTCATAGAAGAATCTCTTTGGTTTCTGAGGGTGATTTCATGCAAGGTTGCACTTCGTAATACATCTGAGGTCTGATTTGGAGAAATAAACTGTTATATTAGTATGAGTAGGGCTTTTGTCAACTCCCAAACATAGGCTGTGTAGAAGGGGATATTGCCTGACTATGTGTGCCCTGAATGTTTGATTCAGTGACCACTTAAATCCATGCTGTTATTATTGTTATTGTTAAAGTTCTATTTAAATAGTAAATTTATTGCTGTCAGTCACAAATCAGTCAAGTCAGAACCAGTAACACATTCAGGCGCGCGTTTGTGTCATGTTGAACACACTGACTTTTAAGAATACATATGTGCCTGTTGTTGATACCTCTTGAAGGCAAAAATCCAGATTGGAAAAATGATTTACTAACAAATAGCAGTTGGATTTGAAAGGGGCGGATGCTTCTGGTGCAGCTCTGTGGCAGAGGCCAGCTCGGTTTCCCTGCTGATGCCTGAAGTCCTGCACAGGGCAGGGGGACAGAATGACCTCATGGCACAAATTTGTTTTCTGCTCAGCTTGGCTCTGCATCATCAAACCTCAGACTGCTTTGCTGGCATGGGGCTGGGGCTCACTCCTTAGCGAGACTTGTCACTGCATGTTCTGAGAGCTGATACAATCCGCAGCATCTACTCCACTACCGTGTAAAGAGATACCGTCACGCTGAATCTCTTGGAGGCAGGTAATGGTTTGCTTCAACTCCAAAACCAAGAGAGATTTTTACAGACCTTTTTTGTCCAATAGCAGTCTCAGCTAAATGTTATTGATAATGTGAGGCGCATTGCATTTCCTCCTGTAAAACACATTGTCTTGGCAAGGTGTGCCAGAGCGGGTCCCTCTCTGGGTGCAAGCTCCCACGTGGTTTGGCTGACTTGCTGATGCTCTCCAGACACACTTTTATGAGCTCTGCCACAAATTTATAAGGGTGAATTAAACTGTCTGTATTTCATACTTCCACGGACTGGTGTTTTCTATTAAAAAGCCAAACGACTGTGGGCTGTGGTTTCTGAGGAGGAAAGCCTGAGGTAGAGTTTCTGGATCTTCCCAATATAAAGGAGACTCCCAACTAATGAACTCTGTCTCTTTCATCTTGCAACCACCAGGAGGGTCAGAGTCGTTCTGTCTCCCCCCGGATTCCCCTCGGCGTAACACAGCTCCTGCCCACGTGTGCCGTGGTTGGGCAGGACCGGGGCTTTGGGTCACAGGCAGGACCGGGGGTTCGGGTCACGGGCAGGACCGAGGGTTCGGGTCACGGGCAGGACGGAGGGTTCGGGTCCCGGGCAGGACCGGGGGTTCGGGTCACGGGCAGGACGGAGGGTTCGGGTCACGGGCAGGACGGAGGATTCGGGTCCCGGGCAGGACCGGGGGTTCGGGTCACGGGCAGGACCGAGGGTTCGGGTCACGGGCAGGACGGAGGGTTCGGGTCCCGGGCAGGACCGGGGGTTCGGGTCACGGGCAGGACGGAGGGTTCGGGTCACGGGCAGGACGGAGGATTCGGGTCCCGGGCAGGACCGGGGGTTCGGGTCACGGGCAGGACCGAGGGTTCGGGTCACGGGCAGGACGGAGGGTTCGGGTCCCGGGCAGGNGGCAGGACGGAGGGGTTTGGGTCACGGGCAGGACGGAGGATTTGGGTCCCGGGCGGGTGTCCCTTTGCACGCCGTGTGCTCGCCCTGCAGCGCTGCCCGCTGCAGCGGGGACAGAGGGCACCGAGCGGCCAGCAGCCCCTGTCCCTCTGCAGGGAGCTGCTGCTGAGACAGCCCGGCCTCGGCCACACCTGACGCGGCGAGGCTGCTTCTCTCACAGTGAGAATGGAGGCTGTCGTTTGCCTTCTCCTGCTGCTGTACTGGGGAGGGAGGGAGGGATGCTGCCCGTGCCTCAGTGGCTGTCTGTGTGCTGGCTCGGCGAAGAGATACCCGAATGCATCCAGAGAAGGGCAGCACGGCTGGTGAAGGGTCTGTGAAGGAACACAAGTCTGGGAGGAGCGGCTGAGGGAGCCTGGGTTGTTTATCCTGGAGAGGAGAAGGCTCAGGGGAGAGCTCATCACTCTCTATGACTGCCTGACAGGAGGGTGCAGCCAGGTGGGGTCAGGCTCTGCTCCCAGGGAACAGCAACAGGATGAGAGGACACAGTCTTCAGCTGCACCAGGGGAAATGTAGGCTGGAGATCAGGAAAAAATTCTTCACAGAAAGAGTTATGAGGCGTTGGAATGGGCTGCTTAGGGAGGTGGTGGAGTTACCGTCTCTGGAATTGTTTAAGAAAAGATTGGATGTGGCATTTAGTGCCGTGGTCTGGGTGCCAAGGTGGTGCCAGATCATGAGTTGGACTCGATGCTCTCAAATGTCTTGTCCAATCTAGTTAATTCTGTGCTTTTGTGATTCTGTGAATGAAGGTGTGTGGGGCAGCAGGGGTCCCATGGCAGGGCATCACCTGCTTGCTCTGTCCAACAGCCTCAGTATGTTTTCTGCAGACAGATTTTTCTTGGTGCTCTGGAAGGAGGGGTCATGAGTCGGGTGCAGAGAGATTAAAGGAAACAAAACCAATATGCCAATAACACCAAGGGTGTGAGTTTGATCCCTCTGTGAGCCATTCACTTAAGAGCTGGACTCGATCCTTGTGGGTCCCTTCTGACTCAGGATATTCTGTGACTCTGTGAAAGTGTGAAGCTGTGAGTGTCTATATTAATAATAATAATAATGATGATGATGATGATGATAATAATGAAGGCAATATATATGTAGGCATGAAATATCTCAACAGAAATGTAGAAGATCTCACCCATGGCTCCTGGATGTTTGTAAGGGATCTACAAGCATCTGGGCAAAGGGCACAATGCAGGGTAGAAGAAGTTGTCTTGTGGTGCCCTGTGCCATCTCCAGGGCTCTGTAGTGGCCTGGTGAGAGTCCTCAGGGGAGGGAGCTTGGGAAGATGCAGTGCTATGCTTTCGTGCCTTGTGTTTGCTCTGTCTGTGCCACACTCAGGTATCTCAGTGTAGCTGTTGCCCCCCACTGCAGACTTGTGCTCCAAGCCTGATCCTCCAGACTGGGCTCTGAGGCACAGCAGGTTGTCACTGGAGCCCATGGGAATTGTGAAATTCTGAAATACCAAACCACAAAGCCTCTTCGAGGGGAGTGCATCTTTGGGCTTTGGTAGCTCTGCTGCAGTCTCTGAATTTTGGGACATTTCCCTCAGTGTGTGGTGCCTGGCAGCAGTGCAGGATGGTCAGGAAATGCCATGGGAAACAGATAAGGAGCACATGTTCCTGGTAGTGTTAGTGCCCTCTGCCAGCCCTGGGAAGGCCTCTGTCAGCTGGAGATTATCTGCAAACAGTATCTCTAGGTGATCTGAGTGAAAACTCAACCTCTATGCTGAAAAGAGTAAGCTCTCTGTAAATAGGGATGCTCTCTGGCAACTGCAGTGAACTGAGATAACTGACTGATGATCAGTGCTGCACAGATTAATGATGTCAGGTAAATGGGACTAGAATTACATTCTCAGAGTAGTTCAGGTTGCAGCACTTTCAATTTACATTAATTTCAGGTCAAAGTAACTTTTCTCTCTGCTGGTACAGAGAGGCAGACAATCAGAAGTCAGTCTCTGGCACCCCAGTTCTTCATGCATCCTGTGTTCCAGACAGATTGCTCAAAATAGTTTTTCCATGAGCTTGAATAAATCAGACTTAATGTATGAAGACTTGAAATGCATTTTCTAGGCAGTAGGAATATATATTTTGTAACAGATGCCATACAAATGCCTTGTGTCCTGTAAAAATATATAGACATTTTGAATGTGATGGGAAGTTGCAATTTATAAGAGCATCAAGATTCTTCAAGCCAAAAAGCTACAGACAGTTGTAAGAAAGATTGTCTTGTCTGTCAGTGCAAATGCTATTATACAACTGAATCATAACTGGCTGCACTTGACTAGCTGCATCTGAACTTCTGTCAGCTGTTACAGACAACTTCATTCTCTTTGCAGGGTTTTTTTTTTCCTTCCCCCAGGAACTCAGCTGAACTTGTTCTTGTGCAGAGATCTCTGCTATGGCTGGAGCATTTCATTTAGATATTTAAGGTGTTTCTATTTGCTGCATTAAGACTTAGCCCCATTTCCAGAGCCATCTAACACATCAGTGGAGCTGGCAGGGCATTGAAATACCAGTTGGATTTTAAACATCACACCAGCCAATTGACTCCTCCACGTTCCTCCTTGGAATCTTACTTTTTATTGCAAATTAGCCCATCATAGCCATCCAGAAGTATCTGCCCTGCAGTGTATCTGTGCATTTAAATACAGGATACCCATCTGATCTTCAGTCATTACACTGGAGTAGTTTGGCTGAGCAATTTAAATATCATAAATCTTTGTCACTGTAAAAATGCCATCTTTCTGTCATCCAAAAATCTGCCCTTTTCCCCCCTCTTCTTTTAAGCAAGTGGTTACTTACAGTGTACTATTGCAGTGCCGAGGTTAGAGGGCTCAGCTGTATGACAAGCTGGTGGTTAAATGCCAGGGATAACATGCTTTCAGAAATACTTTTGGAAATTTAGTACATTAATAGTGTGATTTAAATTTTTTAAAAAAGGTAGTTGTCAGCTAAAAGCAGAGGCTGCTGTGGGAAAGGAATAAATTATGACAAAGTGTCAAAATACTAAAAAAACACAGACAAAAGTTCCTGTAAATTGCATTAAAAAGTTCATTGACAAATATTTGATATGTGTTTTGTGCTGTGTCAACATTAGTTGAGACTCGTGGTATGTTTACCTTTGGTAATACTGGGGTTTTTTTCCCCCCTTAAGTAGGTTATTTATTTTTAATGAGACACTGTCAAATCCATTTTTAACTCCCAGGAAATGCTGAGAGCTTCTGAGTGCAATGTTCTCAGTGTAACGGCACAGCAGTAACACTGCCCTGACCTGGTGAGCTCCAGCAGCTCCCACGGAGCAGCCACCGCTGCCAGGGATCCCCACGCTGGGAATGTGGCCTGGCTGAGGCCACGGCTGGGCTGGGTGCTGGGGGAAGCGTGGGTGCTCAGCAGACTGAAAATGGAGCTGTGGTTGTTCAGAGCACCTTCAGCAGGGAGCTCCAGGGCACTGGGATGAACGCCGGCGTGGAGGAGCCCAGGCTGGCGCTGACTGCCTGAGGACCTGCACCTCAGCACTGCCGGGAGGTCAAGGAAGGTGAGAAATGGTAATGGAGCAGAAAATGGGAGAGTTAAGAGTGGATCAACACTTAAATTCTGTTCCTGGCTCTTTCCCAGTAACCATAAGATGAGAAGAAGGCTCTTCCCCAGAGGCTGCTGGGCACTGCCCAGGCTCCCCAGGGAGTGGTCCTGGCCCCGGGGCTGCCAGAGCTCCAGGAGCTCCCCAGGATGCCCAGGGGGGGGTTGTTGGGATCTGTGCAGGGACAGGAGTGGGACACGATGACCCTTGGGGGGCCCAGTCAGGATATTCTATGATTCTGTGATACCTTGGACACTGGACACACCACTTGTTTTCTCTCTGCCTGTGCTTGTCTCCTGGGAAATAGGCTTAAGCCTTTCTTTCGAGTTTGGGGTTTTTTTTTGTTTATTTTTTCTCTCCACCTTTCTGGTGGCAGGGCTCCAGGTTATGAAGCTCTCACTGTACCACAGAATTAAATGGCAGTTTTGTCCCTGGACTTTAAAATCACCTGCAATTAGGGCACTCACATGCCTGTTTTAGCAATTCAGAATAGGGCTAATTCACATGGTGCTTTAATATAAATAATTTTTAAAAAGCCCAAAACCATGGCATACACATTTAGCCCCTAGCAAACACTGATTTGATCTGTCAAGCAGTGTTTGGAATTAATGGAGCACAGAAATGCTGTTCATTGTCACAAGGCTTGTTTTAGCTTGGTCCTTAATTTAAAGTAAAAACACTCCTTATTTTTCCATGTTCTGATGAAAAGACGCATTTTAATTCTGTGGTCATTATACATCTAACACCAAAATATTTTACTCAGAGTCCAGAAGTAAGAATAGCTAAGTGATAAATATTTTACTTTTGTTAGGAAGACATTCATCAGAGTAGATTTTAATGCTCTCATTTTTTTCCCTGTAACAGAGTTTATTGTGCAGGTACAGACCAGTCTTTTGATAACAACAGTGGGAACGGTTCTGGTTTTACTCAAATTTTATTAGACTCTTTTTGAGAAATAATTCAGCAATAATCCTGCAGTAGCAAATAGTTGTGTAAGGGGCTGTGGTCTCCTGTGGGCTTATTAAAGAGAGGGAGGTATTTCTTTCCCTGGCATTACCACATAGTTTAGTGCTGTTTCACTCCCAGAACACTGGAGAGTTTGTTTCTGATTTAAAGGTATCGGTGCATTTAAATTCAGTGAATTGAATGTGTTTGAAAAGATACTGGCTTGAATTCGAGGGGGAGCTTGGCTGCTGCCACTGTTTAGTCTCTGTGCCTGGGGTTACCCATTCCCAGTGCTCAGAGGTGATAAATGCAAATATCAACGGGTGATATTTTCCATTCACTTTGCCAGGTTGTAAACAAAGCTCTCAGTTGGATATGATCCCTTTTCAATAATAAAATATTTAAGAGCTATACAGTCCTTTTCATTTTCCAGGTGAAATCAAGCTGAATCCTCCTGCCTGTTAGCACAGTCCTGGTATGGGACGCACAGCCCTTGTCCCAGAAGCTGTTTTCCTTCATAGACATTCCCCCCACGACAAGCAGAGCTCCTCTTCCTCAAGCCAGGCACAGGACTGGAAGGAAGAGGGAATGATCTTGTGCTCCTGTTAATGTTTCTTTTCTGACATACCAAGATGTTACCATTCTGCATTAGTACAAAAGAAAGAATATTCCCAGCAAAATCTTGAAATGAAATGTTGGAAGTCATTCCCCACCCCAAAGTAGCTATTGCAGAAGCACAAATAGAGTACAGAAGCCATCCACCCCAAACCAGACTTTAACTCTGGGCACCACTGGCTTGACTGAGAGCTGGAAAACACAGGGGTGATTGAGCTTTTGGCCTGACTTGAACCTCATTCTCCAAAATCTTGGGTCTGTGTTTGTCAGTCTTGACAGTCTGTGTTTGTTGGGTTGAGGGCTGGTTATAGGAGGCATTTGTCTTTTTCTGGACTTTTCTGTATGTAAATTCTCTGAGAATTTCCGTGTGAGACATGGTTACCTCCATATTTGTTGCCCACTGATCCTTCCTGGGGAACAGGGATGCATCTTGTACTCAGCTGGAAGAGATTTAAAAGAGAAAAAAAACTAAAGTATTTGTCTCTGAGACAGGCAGCCCAAGATGGAGGTGACTGAATGCAAAAATTGTGCTGGAAAGGAGGCAACTGTCCCTGGTAGTCAGAGCCAGCCCTGCACGTTCCAGGGAGCTTGGCTTGAACTTGCCCCATTCAGAGGGACACCTACCAGTGGGGGATTTTGGTAAAGAACACAGTTATTCCTTGGAAGTCCTGGATAGCTGCATCAGATCTGTACTACCCAAATTTAGGAAGCCTTTCTGCTGTACCTGTTGATGAGTGCTGTTGCCTGTTTCTGTCTCAGACATGGGGTAGCGCAGAATACTCTTATTATCACAGCATTATTTGGGCTCATTTGAACAGAAAAATTAGTAGGAATTAAAAAATAAAATATTTTGAATTTGAAACAGTATTTCTTATTTGATCATTTTTTCTCTGGGAGTAACAAAGTTTACTGCATAACAGTTTGATTCTATTTTTGAAGTGTTTCTGGTTATGTCATATAAAGAACTTTCATTCTGGAGCTGGGAATAGCAATTCAGGAGTAAGTGCTTTTCCCCTTCAGTTATTTACTCTGTTTTAAGCCCCAATCTGCAGGACCACATCTGCATGCCTATTTAAAACATCATTTCCTTTGCACAGAAGCACTACTATGGCTAAAATTTAATTCTGATATTTAACTGAATGAAATTGCTTGCAGATGACTGTTTGAAAGAGAAACAAACCACATCCTTGTGTGCTGCTGCACTTCGGAGGATTTGCAAAATATTATACAAATGCAAAGAATATGCCCTCCCTTGACTGAATAGTTGAATTTTACTCATTCAAATACCAGCATATTTTGCTTCAAAAATCATGGCTTTTTATTGTTGTCTGACAAGTAGCAGCCAGCAGAAATGGCAGGGAGCAGATTCAGCCAGCAGTAGGACTGTCTTTTGTTCCTACTGAACCTACCACAGCCTCTCCTCTGACACTGTTTTAGGGACAGATAAACATTGCCATGGAGTATTTCAGAAATAATTGCAATAAAGATTCAGATTTCTTTTTTTTTAAATGTATTTTGCATTAGGTGACTTAAAACATCTAAAAAGTTGGACATCATCTAAAAAGTTGGACTCAAATAGGAGCGTCAGAATAAGCTGTGCTGGTCCAGCCTGGCCCGCACATAAATCACATTATACCAGCATGAATGAGAACAGTTTCCTTTCAGACGGGTGCAGAAGGGGAATTGCCATGCAGGGGAGTTGTTCCAAGTTGCTTGGCAAGCCTTTCCTGACAAGAGTGTTTTAATTCACAAAGCAGCCTTGTTTTTACATCTTCATTGGTAGCTGGCACTGATCTGGAAGTTGTTTGCCTGTAGTTCAGGTGATGTGAGCTGCCTTTGCCCACAGCGACCCTGCTGTGCAGCTCTCTGCTCAGAGCCCTTCTGTTAACATTACTCATCCTAAAAAGCAGCAGCTCCAGGAGGTACTCTGTGGATAATTTGTGTCCCTGTGCTCCATCTTGCTGCTGGCAGTGGGAGGGGTGCCGAGATGTCAGAAGGGATGAGGAGCGGGCTGCTGCCGGGCGCTGCTGCGAGCCCTCCCGCAGGGCTGCCAGGGCTGGCCTGTCTCTCTCTGAAGCTCAGCAGCTCGCTCTGATTTTGCCGTGCCAGCAGGAGGGTGCTGGGCAGGTGCGTGCCAGGGGTGCTGCTCTGGGTGTCTGTAGCCAGGAAGCTGCAGGGGGATGTGCACCAGCAGCTTCCTCATTCCAGGAGGTGCAGTTTTCCTTCCCGACATCTCCGTGACAGAATGTGGTGGATTTGCTGCAGACCAAGTGAAGAAATCCAGCTGAGATGGGTCACATGGTTACCCCAATGCTCTGTTTTAACTCTGTTGTAACTTAACTCTGTCCCCTTTACAGCCAACCAGAGCGGGCACTGCAAGGAAGCTTTGCCATTTTCAACTCCAGGAGTATCTCCAGGACCCTCTAGTACTAAAATCAGAGACCTCGCAAGGAAAGGGTTTTTTTCTGGTGATATTTATTATGTAGGAGCTCTGTATTCTGCCCACAGAATCACAGAATATGCTGAGTTGAAAGGGACCCATCAGGATCATTGAGTCCAGCTCCTGTCCGTGCACAGATGCCCCAACAATCCCACCCTGAGCATCCTGGGGAGCTCCTGGAGCTCTGGCAGCCTCGGGGCTGTGCCCATTCCCTGGGGAGCCTGGGCAGTGCCCAGCACGCTCCGGGAGAAGAACCTTTCCCTGATATCCAGTTTAACCCTCCCCTGGCACAGCCCCAGCCCTTCCCTGGGCGCTGTCCCTGGTCATGAGAGTGAGGAGATCAGTGCCTGCCCTGCCCTGCCGCTCATGAGGAGCTGAAGACCACAGTGAGGTCCGACCTCAGTCTCCTCTTCTCCACCTTAACATTCCAAGTGCCCTCAGCCACTCCCCCTACGGCCCTTCCAGACCCTTCCCCATCCTCGTGGCCTCCTTTGGATGCTCTCTAATGGCTTGATGTGTTTTTTATACTGTGGTGCCCAAACTGCCCCAGCTCTCGAGGTGAGGCCACCCCATCCCAGAGCAGAGCAGGACAATCCCCTCCCTGGGCTGGCCGGCACTGCTGGGCCTGCTGCCCCCAGGACAGGGATGTCCCTGCTGGCTCCAGGGCACTGCTCGCTCAGATCCTGCTGGCCATCAAATCAGCCTGGGGCCAAACTAAGTCATACTTTCCACTAAAGGTTGCTGTGCCCCTGGAAGGGCTGATGATTTGTGTTGAGCCCCTGTGACTCCTCTTTGGGTAGGGGTTGACATTGTGGTGGTAACCTACCTTATGTTCTTATTTTCTTGTTTGCAAGCTTTGTGCAGGGTAGGCTTTAAAGCTGATCTCTCCTTTGCCTTTAATCTTTTTGTATGGTTTCCCCCTTCTTTTTCCTTCTATTTATAGTTTGGGACTTTCTTTTATGTGATGTCTGAGTTTTCTGAGCCGTTTCAGTGATTCTTGTTCCAGCCTCCCCCACTTGATTCTGTTGCGCTCTTGCTCTTTTGTTTTTCTCTATTCCCTCGGTAGATTTCTTTTCTCTGCTGCTTACTTTGTTTCCTTGTCATCTTTTGTTCCTCATTCTGCTTTTTTTTCCTCAGGGTGTTCCTCACATCCAGATTCTATCTCTGGTTCCCTTCTCACCCCTCACTTTTTAGTCCCCTCTGCTACTCTCTAGACATACAAAGAAGGTGGGGTATCTGGTATCAGCCCTTTTTTACTCTCTGACTCCATTTTCCTTCTGTTTTCTTCTGTCCCTGTTGAAGAGAAGAAATCTCTTCCTCTTTTCATAGTGCAAGATCCATTTCGTTTGTTCTAATTTTACGGCCCTTTGACAGTGAGGTTGGCAGGGAGCTACCAGAGGAAGGGGGAAGGAGGATAGACAGGGTGTTGAGGTGTGTCCTCCCCCCTTCCAAAGCCACCTTTCCCACCCTGGGTGTTGTGTGTGACACCAGACCAAGCTCCTGGTTGTGAGGGAAGAAGGTGTTGATGTTCCTGCAGTGAGCCCAGGAGAGTGTCCAGCTGGGGCTGTCCTTCCTGGGCTTCACTTTTTCTTGGTTCTTGCTTTTCCAGATTGTTCTCCTTCAAATAACAGCAGTAATAGAGCTCATGGTACAGCACAGAGCTCTCATCAAGTTTTGGGGCTTGTTTCCAGGCTTGACTCACGGAGCTGCTGGTGGTCCCTCAGCTGTCACTAGTTCTGGCCTAAGGGCAGATGTTTCAGAGGGCACTCCAAGGGAAGCTGCCATAGCTTTAAGAAACAGTTATGTATATGAATTAACATTCATCTGTAGGTGAGTTCATTAATTAAGCAAAACAGTCTTTAATACTTCGCTCTGATAATTAATAATGATAAATCTGCCATTGGTAATCTACTCCTGTAGCTGGGCGCAGAAAAATTCAATTGTTCAACACCAACCCGTGAGCTTTTTATCTGTTTGCAGGTTTGGGTTTTTTTTTCCCCTTTTTCAATAATTCTTTATCAGCTTGCACTGAGGTGGAGCACAGGAGCACGGAGGCCTTTCTCAAGATGCTTACTTAACCTTTAAAAACCCACTGACATTTACAGGAGGTGCCTCTCTCAAACGTGCCCAGGGCTCCTGCTCGGCGCGGCTGCGCGTGGTGAGCGGCGCCTCTGCTCACGCGGCAGCACCTGGGCGAGGGTTGCATGCAGAGCAGCTTCTCAGGGCATCCTCAGCACCCCGGGCACTCTGGCCAAGGGATCTGACACTGCCACGGCCATCTCCAGGGATCTCCGCTCTGCTTGGCCCGCTGGAAAGTTGGGGTGTTGTGCTTCCTTGTCTGAAAAGTGGTTTTCCGGGTTTAAGGTGCAAGTTTGTGCTTCTGGTGCTGAGCTTATTTGCTGATGGTCGAAATGGGGGTCATCTAAATGTCACAAAGTCGTGAGGGGTGTGTGGATATATCACTAATACTCAAATCACTTGTAGTCTGTGATCTCTGAAATCAAACACGGCATATTAAGCTGGATGTGTGGCTTCTAATGATGAACCAGAGACAGCAAGTTAAGTACACTTTCTATAGTACATGTTAAATTAAAAAGGGTTTAAAAACCCCACTGTTAGTAGTTTACACACAGGTCCATGTTGTGAAATGGTTACTCCTGACAAGGCCCCTTTCATTTTTGCAACATGCACTAGGTAATGTGATTCTGGTCTCTTTTCCAATGATTTGTATGGAAAGTTCATTTCAGTACCTTTTCCTGGTTTTGCCTGGAATGGTATCATGGTATAAATGAGTGTAGACTTATGGCTTATGTGTTTTTCATATATATATATATATATATATATATATATATAGTATGTT
>WEKY01025182.1:293380-410628 GCA_013390045.1 Picathartes gymnocephalus | reverse complement strand
TATATATATATAGGATGATCTTTTTGAAATAGTGCATTTTCAATGCTATCTCTTATGCACAGCCACTCTAAGGACTAAACAGACCAGGATGACTCAGTGGGAAAAGAGAAAGGAGAGGAAAGACCCAGCTGTAAATAAGGTTTTATATATAGCTCTTCTGAAATTACAGCCAGGGTTTAAATGCTTGATGGTTCACATAGTTATCAGATGGCATACAAAAATGTAGTGCTTTGTCTTGGAGGGACTCTTTAAAACCTTCTTTTATACATGTCTAGTTACCAGATACTTAAAATTTAATAATAAATGATGGTGTTTTAAAGTACTGCACATATCACGGGGTTAAATGCAGGAAAGAAAGAAAATCCAGTGAGTCTGTCTGTGAGGAATAGCAAACTGAATTTGGAAGCTGAAAACCTGCTTATATATTGAGTTAGAAAGTGAGTCCTTACATGATGTTCACATCAAGGCAGTGATACATTTTGCCATACCTGCAAATAGTTTGTCATGTAAGAATTGGCAGATGGCAAAGCTTAAAAATGCTATTTTTTTCCCTGTAGAGTCGGCTGAAAGCATAGTAGTAAGTGTGTTAGCTGGGTACTCTCCTTTCATTAAGTCTGTGTGGCAAAAGGGATGATAAAAGTTTTGTGCCACCACAAGGAGAGAATCCTTTTCCGCTGGGACGACCCTTCAACCTGTGGTGAAGGGAGCATGTTGGTCACAGCAATTTCATGGCTGGTAAAATCTACAAGCAGAGGCTTCACTGAGCAAGGATTTGTGCTTCCATGTGGGATTCACTAAGGAGGAAAGCACTTAATGACCCACTTGTGGGAAAAGGAAGGAAAACCCCCTGTTACGGATACTCCAAGGTGTTTGCTCCTGTTCGTAGGGGCTGTGAGACAGCCCTGCCTGGCTCTGAGCCTGGAGCTCTGGGAGATGCTGTCCTTCCTGCTTGTCAGCACACTTGGAACCTCACCTCTGCCTGAAATTTGTGGCACTGCTAACAAGTAGAGGTTTGTATTTCCTCTAGGAAGGTTCTAACAGAAAAGAGCTCACTTCCGTGTGCTGATATTTGTGCTGCATTTTTGGCTGATTTACTTAAGCTGAGATTGTCCTTACAAATGAACAAAAGGAAACAGAAGCCCCCTGTATTTTGATGGGCTAACTCCTTAGTCTTGATTATTATTTTTAATTTCTTTTTTTTAATGAGTCCACTGGAGTATCAGTATGTCAGTGTCCATTGAAGCCCACAGTGGTACTCAATGACAAGTCACATGACTAATAAATCTGATTCTCTGGGGGTTTTTTGTCTCTTACCTGGCTTCTGTGGCCTCTGCCCGACAGGTAGATTAAATGCTGGGTTTTTCACCAGTATTTATCTCAGCTGGGTGCTGATGGCCTCAGAGCAGCATTGCTGGATCAGGACCTCACAGACGGAGTCTGCAACACAGGCAGAGTTCTAGCATTTAAAAACAGGACGTTTTTCTCCTTCAGGTTGCTGGTGGAGCATGGAGAGGAGCTGGGAATTCAGGTTTGGTCAGGCTGGGAGGCAGCCCCACGAGCACTCTGCATTACAGTGTTTGCTCACCTTGAGGATGCTCTGCTGGGGAGTTCAGTCAGAGAAATCCACAGTTGAATCTTTGCCTTGTGTTTGCAAAGAGCCTTTTCAAACTGTAGTCCTTAGCTCTAGACAAGGCCCCCTCTTTTGGAATATTTTCTTGTTTCTTGTTTGAAATGGCTGGGGAGAAATGAAATGTGAAGCACTGCTGGTGATGGGGCTGCCCCGTGCTCAGAGAGAGGAACCTGCAGTTCCTGCCAGGCTGGCCGTGAGGCTTTGCTGCAGTTTGTTTCCATGAAGATTGGCTCTCACTATTAAACATTTGCAAACGTCTCCTTGCCCAGTGCTTGTGCGTTTGTGAAGGTGAACAGCAGCTGGGAGTCAATAAAACACTTCTCTTTCCATGAACTGCTATGGATTACCTGGTAAAGCAGCTCTAAGTACCTCTAATTCCTGCTTTGGAAAGCAGCTGGCAGGGATCACAGTTGGAGGGGCAGCAGCAGTAGGATGGATTTCTTGTCCTGTTTTTACAGCCATCCCTCTGCTCAGTGCTGTCCCTGTGCTTTGGGAGCCTGCCCGTGCCCCTGGGCTGTTTGCACTTTGCTCCCCAGGGCCGTTCAGGTTGGCTTCTCAGGAGCCAGTCACGTCTGTCCCTGCACTGATTTGTGCTGTTTCCCTGTTCCCTTCCTCCCCCTGTCCTCTGCAGGCTCCTCGATAGCTCCCCAGACCCTCTGCTGCCCCCGGGCTTCCTTAGGGTGGTCTGGCTGTTCGCTCGAGGGTGTTTAAGGCTTCTCCTTAAGCTCTTGCTTGCCAGTCCTGTTGCTTAAGGCTTCCTAGAGCTTTGCAGTCCCTTCCTTTCACCTCTCCTGGCCGTTTTCAGCCTCCTGAAGTGACTTAAAATTCCTCTGTGTTCATCACATATTTTTCTTCATATTTTTTGTTTCTCCAGTCATTTTATTTTCTGCTCATCCTCCATTCCCTGTGGATCTGTAACCTGTCCTTGCTTTTTACCTGCCCTCTTCTTTCAGTGCAGACTTTAATGTGCACACTTGACACCCAGCTCATCCTCCTTGTCCTCAGTTTCATGACTCTTCTCTGAGCTCACGACTGAAACCCCCTCATATCCCACTGTGCTTTCTGTGCAAGGAAACCACATTTTTCCATCTTGCCTCAGCTGCCTGTGCCAGAATTCCGGGTGGAGATAGCCCCCATCCTGCCTCCTGAGCTGATCACAGCAGCTTTAGTCTTCTCTTTGCAGAACTGCATATTTCTGTGAAAGCTGGTCTCATACTATGTTTTTTCTGTTATTTATCATCAACTGAGTTTTGATACTGCCAAGTTCCCTAAACTGAGGATACTCTTAGTGCTTAATGTCACTGAAACCAAGAAGTAATTGCATGCCTTTGCCATCTATTCCAGGTTAATCCTCCAAAAGAAGTGTTTCACTCATCATCTGAGCCAGTGGTTTTAGCATAGACTGTGAACCCTCCAATCTTTAATTTTCTGCATGGAAGCAGAAGAGAGAGGGAAGAAAGGGACTCTGCAGTTCATCTGCTTTGTAACAGATGTGCATTGAATCCACGGGCATGAGCACACACATGTTGAGAAATGAAGGAAGGCAGAGAGCTGTACTGGCATTAAGCTTTCTTTTGAACGAACATGAAAATCCTTCCAGTTTTTAATGCTGGATTGCATTCTGACTGTGGCTGAGCAGAAGTTGGTGTTCTGGCTTGTCCTGGCTAACAGGAGTCTGGTCTGAAGTGCTTCATGGAGATGGTGGAAGGAAAGCTGCTCTGATTTCATGTTCAGGTCTCCTCACACACTCCAGTATTTGTGATATGACTTTGGCCTCAATGAAAAGATAATTAGAAAATGAACAGCAACACAGTGATACTCCAGAAAATGCACATAATTCATGGGCAGGAGGAATAGATTGGGTCTGCCTGTGTGCCCTTTTGAGGTTATTAAAAACCATTGAGAGGAGTTTTAAAAAATTGAGAAAGAAAGATGAGCAGCTTTCTGCAGCTCAGCCATCCTTAGTGTCTTCTAGAAGCTGCAATAGCCTGTCACAGTTGTGTTGGTCTTGAGGCACATCTCGAACATACTGGAGGGGAGGAGGAAGCCCAAGCATCATCTGGGGCTGGGTCTCTGCTCACCATTTGTCCCCAGTGCTGGTTTACATTTTTCCTTTTTAATTTTGCTGCTTCTTGTTGCTTTCTGCTTAATAAGATCTCCCTTCTGGCTCTTGCAGTGGCACTTTGAGCCTGGAACTGGAGAAGCAGTGAAAACTTGGTATTTTAAACAACCTGATGTAGGTAGGACATGTCCCTGCACCCCAGGGTCTGTCTGTGGCTGGTGAGAGCATGTGCTGTGTGGGAATGTGGTTGTTGGAAAGGGTGGATACCACATTTTCTCTCATTTTGTTCTTTTCTGGGCCTTACATAATGTTTTGATCTTGTCTTGTAGAGCGTAGGTTCAGACCTAGGAGTGGCACAACTGCAGCAGTTCCAGCTGCTCTCAGCTGACCTCCAGCTGTGTCCCCTGAAAAGTGTCAGCCACTGATCCCACCTAAAACACTGCAGCACCATGGTGATTCCTTGTAAAGACTGTGCACAGCTGAAGGGAAAGGCAAGAAGTGTCACTTGAAACAAAAGCCTTACTTAAAGCACTGCAAAGTGTAATGTACTAAGAGGTTTTCCCAAATCTTTAACAGGAGGTTTTTTAAGAAGAGTTCAGCTGCTGCTGCCAGGGGACATGTAGGCCAGTGTCTCTGTTTTGATAAACCTTTAGCTGCATTTGTCTGCTTAATAGCTGTTGATGACAAGGTCATGTTCACACCTTTGAATTTCTGGGCCCTTGTGGTCACTAGAGACAAACCTGCCACCTTTCATGGTTCATTTTGCTCCTAAAAACTCACTTCTCTCTGTTGTGCAAAGAGAGCTGATATGGCTGAATACAAACTAAGCTCACACACGTGTCCATCCAGTCATTCCCTTCTCCCCTCTCTGGGGTGACTTTCCTCAGTTTGTTGGCTGTTGGGAGCACTAAATGCAGTTGTCTCAGCCTGTCCTATATAATAGTAACTAATATCTGAATGATTTTCAGGCTTAGTCACCCAAGGTATTTGGATTTCTTAATTGGAACTTGCACTCTTGGACTTTCAAGAAAAGACAATCCTTATACAAGTGAACAACTCAATGTTTCGCATGTTTTTGGTAATAATAGTTTGCTTGCCTTGTTCCCTTCTTGCTTTTTCCTTGTGGTCCAAGACTGCAAGCAGGCATTAGTCTATCCTAAAATATCAGTGATTGAGCTAGAATCTAGTTGAAGACATTCCTGCTCTTAGTCCTCACTGTGTAATGAGGAGTTCAATGTTAAGAGGAGCAGGGTTCATTTTTCCTGTGCTCTGGCCTTTAACCCATTTTCTGCTTTGGAATATGTTTGCCTTAATATCTCTATAGGATGAAAACAAATATCAGAGGCAGAAGCAGATGCAGTGTAAAATTGCACTGGCTGGTCGTTGCTCCCTGTTCTGGGTCCTGTATTTGCACTGTTCCCTTGGCCAGGGGCTGGAATGCTGGGCTGTCCCTCCAGCCCCCAAACTGACCCGTGTGTGGAGAGAGCCAGGCTGGACAGCTGGGGCAGCAGCCAGGCTGACTGAATTCAGGAGGTGTGCAAAAATCAAAGGGAGTTCTCTTTGTGTTTAATTCTTTTTTTACTGTAAAAGTGTAGTTTCCATAAGAGCAAGGGTGTTTTACCTGCCCCTAAGCCACAGAAGCCTTGCTTTGATCATGTGTGCACATGATTGAAAGACTTGGAACTGAGGGCTCTTCTCTCAGTCCCACATGGGTTATGTAAACAACTTGGTTTATAGTTGATTTGCTGTCTTCTGGGGTAAACTAATCTGTGAAATGTGTAGTGCAATCCTATACACAGGAGAGGAAATGGATTTTTTGCTGACTGTGTAATATCTTCTTAATATTTGTTCTTCACAGATGTTACTCACCACTTGGGAGCATACTGAATTGGAGAAACCTAGTGGAGTGTCATAGCAGTGGATGTTGGCACTAGGGCATGTTTTCTGTGTGCTTTGTAAGGTGTCTGCAATGCATTTAGCAGGCGTTAGGACCTTGAAAATGCTGTATTTGTCTTGGTGGGTTCCAGGTCATACCAGCCAGGAGCTGTGTCAGGAATCTCAGTTGTCGTGCAGTGCTGAAGCCCAGAGATGAAGCTCTGCAGTGTTATCACATTCTTTATCTAGCAGGTGACAGGTAGGAGTCTGTTAAAACTGGTTTTTGCTTTCTTTTGGGAGCCTGTCAGCGCTGAGCTGAGCCCAGTGACACCGTGATGATGAACGTGACACAACATTACCATAGGTACAACACAGGAAGGAATCTGAAAGACTGGAGAGGGCAGGGGAGGACAGGCCTGTCCTGGTGACAGCAAACTCCTGGTAATGGTTTGGTCTCAGCCCTCAGGAGCCAGAGCTGCCCAGGTTTTGTGGTGGCACCAGGGGTGAGGCTGACACAGCTCTTACTGCAGGTGTGTGCCTGTAGCAGGTGTCTCACCTCCACAGGGCACAGTCTGTGCTTAGGCTGGGGTTCATGTGCTTCTCCCCTGGAGTGCAGAGCACTGAGATTTGGGATGGCCTTTAATTCCAGCAAGTTACGCTCTGCGGGCATTTTCTGTTCCTTCTGTGCAGGCAAAGCCAATGGTTTCCAGCTCAGGAGGAGTTCTGCTCCCTACACAATGCTCTGCCTGTTTTCTTATCTGATGTGGGGAAAAGTCCCAACTTAGCCATAGGTGAGCTAACTTGTACCAGGAATGAACTCCCAGAAGATAAATCACCATTTCCAGCTGAACTTAGCAGACTTTATATTGATGGAATGTGCCCTTCAGGTAGGGGAAATCTTGACAAGCTTTTGCTGAGGATCAGTCCAGGTTGCTGGCTGGCAGCTCAGGCTGCTCCTGGGTATAAGCAAACTTTAATTGATACCAGGAGCTGCTTCAGCAATTAATTCTTCACCCTTCTGCAAAGCTAAATTTTTTGGCAAGGGGACTGACCCTTATCTGGAAGGAGGTCATCATTCTGTTAACACCACAAATATCTTCAGACTTCCACAGTGAGTTTGTTGAGATGTACTGCTTTGGAGAACAATTCAGTAGCAATTAAAATAGGCAAGTATATTACGATTGACTTCAAGGATGAGAGTTGGAAACCTTCCATGTGAAGAAACCCACAGTGTGTTGATTTTGAAGCTGACTATAAGTCTAAAAGTGCTTTCCTGCCCTGGAAGGGGAAAGAAAAGTTCAGTAAGTGTAGATCAGGAGGGACACTTTGTACAGCACCTGGGAGATGGAGATCACAGCCTTTATCAGTATTGAACTTATCTTTGACCTTCCTTGCTCAGTGCTGCTTTTCCTTATTCTCCTCCTGTCTATCAGATGTCAGCAAGTGGGTGTGAAATGCAGTGAGTGATCTGCACCCTGTATTGAACCCATGCTGGGAGCAGGGCTGGGAAGAGAGCAAAGCCAGTGCCAAATGTGTTTAGAGCAGAGGGCTTAGGAGCACTCTCACCCTGGAAAGTCTCCAAGGCTGATCACATTTGCCAGCTCTTTCTTTCCTTAATGGGAGTTGAAGCTGAGACATTGGTACAAGTGTATTGGTGCTTGGGAGGCTAAACAAGGAGAAACATAAATAAAAACTCAATAATCCATCACTGGGGGGAACTAAGGAGCTTATCTGATTGGTTACAGCATGGCAAACACATCAGAAAAACACATAAATCCAGAAGACTGTGGGGGTTGGGGTTTGATTTTTTTGCTGTTTTCTTAATCCGGTTTGAATCTTTTTAAATTCTTAAAGGGCAGATAAAATGAGCAACCGGCATTTGAAACGAAGGGAGAACCGATATGCTTGAAAGGAAAATGTCAATGCCACAAAAAACCATAGCCCTGTAGATTCAAGAGAGGCAATTTATAACCTCAGATGCCAGCCACAGAGCTGTAGAGCACAGAAACTTTATAAAAACCTTGACTGTTACCAGTTTGTTAAACTGGCCAGAATGGTCTAAAGTGAAACTGAATTTTTCATGTTTTCCTGCAAATACAAAACTCAATTTGGACTTGTCTATCCACAAATGGGTTATCAGAGGTGAGTACTTTGGTCCATCTCATTAAAACTTGTTTTTCTAGCACTAGAATTCCGCTCCTTCATTAGCTCTTCCAGCTGGTTCCCACACAGGCTGGAGAGAGTGGCAGTTGATGATCTTGGAGTTTGCCACTGGTAGAAATTATTCCTTTGCCTCCCTGCCAATGATTCCTCTTCCTCCCTGCCCCGTGTTTGGTGCTGTGCACGTTTGGAGGTGCTCAGGAACAAACCGAACACGGGGCAGAACAGCTGATAAAGAGAAGAAAAGGAGGCACTTTGGACATACAGCCTTATCCTCTTCCCTGAGCTGCCTTTCATCGACATTTGTGTGTTTGGGCTTTTTCATTCTGCTTATCAACGTTCCAGTGAGAGACTTGGGAAGTACCAGAGGTGCTTTCAATGCCCGTGTTACCTGCTGGGGGGGTTTATTCTCTGTGCTGTTCAGGACATGGCTTGCTTTTGAAAAGAAAAGGAAATGGAACTGGAGGGAATGTCCTTCTTTGTTCTTCCAGGATGCAGGGGTCTCTTCCCATCACATTTGATTCATCCTTAGCCCTCATTATGTGGCAACTGGGAAAACTCAGCAGGCTTTTAGCCAACCATTACCCGGCTATGTGTGCCCAGAAGCTCCTCTCTTCTTCCCCACATATCAATGGGTTTCATAAAAGCTGTTATATCTCCCTGAGATCCTTTCTTGTCTCTTCAGCCTGTCGTGGCTAAAAACTTTCCTAATGAAATAGCAAATGCTGTAATTTTATATGTAGTTGCATTTAAAAAGGGGGGAAAAAAGATGTTGTACTTGGTTTATTTTTCAGTGGGCTAAGCAGTCATTTATTGCATTTCAGCCTTCTAGGATCAGCAACTGCACCTATTCCCATCTAGTGGCAAAAGCAGCTCGGTTCTGCTGTGGTGGAACGTGAGGTCTGGGATCTGCAGTTCTCTGTTACAGAACCCTAGGTGTGGAAATGAGCCTAATTCCAGCCCCATGGTCACTGCACAGGACAGGTCACAGCACAGGGACACTGCAGGGACCCAGCAAATTGTGCTCTGGTCGTCTTTGGAATTTCACGTATTGCTCTAATAACTTTGCATACTGACTCTAATCTGCTTTTAATTCTCTCTGCAGCTCAAGTTAAGGTTCAGACTTCATTTCAAATCTGTTGTTATTTTTGCATGTCCTTTTTTTCTCAAGTGGTTTGTTTTGTCTAAATGCAGCAATTAAAAAGAAATTATTGCTCAGTGAGAGAATTTTTCTAAAGAAGAGGAAAGATGTTTACAACAGCAAACTCTGATTGTCCTTGTTTGTTTTGCCAGATAAACAGGAAAGCAGTTTTCAAAGCAAATCCACAGTAGGTCCCTTTGGGATACTTGTCTCACGGTGGGGAGACTTCTCTTGTTCCCCACCCTGAGCAGATCACAGCATAGATTCTTTTTGGATTTGGGCTGTCAGTTCAGAGTTGATTTGCAGATGAGCTGTCTTTCAGTCCCCTCACACCTGCCCCCTCCTTTTCTGACAGATTTTTGACATGGTGCTGATGATCTTTCCCAGGTTCCTCTGCCACTTCCTACTTCACTCCTCTGGAGGATGTTTGAGGCAGAGCTGCTGAATCCCTGTGTGTCCGTAACCCAGAAGGATCCCCAGTTACAGCCATGGCGTGATGTCCACTGCAGGTGGCTTTGTGGTGAAAGGGGATTCTTGCAGAGCTGTGCTCATCCATTCCCATCACTGGGATGAACATTTCCCCTCTCAGTGGTGATCTCAGGTATCTCCTGGTGGCAGTGGTGGGGCAGGTGGCAGGGGCTAGCTGGACAGGTGACATCTGAGTGAGGACGGAGCTGCTGGGCTGCTCTGCCTGATCCTTGCCTTCAGAGCCTGGGCACGTTCCCCTGTTTGACAGATCGTGTTTACTGAAACTGCAGAAGAATGTTAATTGCTGTGAGATTGCAATTGCAGTGCTGTGACTGTGTTCACAGGAAACATCGAGGGCCAGGCAGGTTTGTAGGTAGTCCAAAATCTTGGCAGAAGCTGCCTGGCCCTAGGAGTGCTTGTGGAATGGCAGCTTTTGAGCCAAGCAAAACATCACTGCTGTAGAACCCATCGTGTCCTCTGTGGAGCGTTTTGGTTGTGCTTTAAAAACATTCTGCCTTTGTGCCTTTCTCTTTCACTGTGTGCCCTAAATGGCTGATCCTGGGATGCTGCTGGGTGGGTTTCCTTCAACAAAAATCCTTCAGTCCCGGCAGCCATTGTAAAAGGGGAGATTTATGATGTCTGTGTGTTCATCCCATTTCTGGAGACAGCTCCTCTAATGATAAAGGTGCATATATCTCGGTGTGATGTAAACAACTTGATGGATGGGTTGCAGTTTATGTGGAGAAAATATTGGAAGGTTTTTATCTATCTGTAAAGCTTCCTGGGAGGCTGCAAACAGGTGGCCTGGAAGCAGCAGACAGGTAGATCATCATTACGGGCAGTCAGGCTGTTTGCAGGCACCCACTGAGGCCAGCATTTCCATTCTGAAAATAATCAGCTGGTGAAGGCAAAAGGGAAGGAGCTCAAGGCTGCCAGAGCACTTACCTCTCTCTTAAAACAAGAGGAAGCAAAGATGGATTATATTAATATAATAACTGGCAGCCAGTCTATGTAGTTAAGTGCTGCTTTAATCTTTGTTTAGGAAAAAATGCAGACTCGGGGATTGTAGTGTCCGGTGACAGATGCAGATTTTAATTGTGGAGTCGTAGGAAAAGATTAGACTCTTGCCATTTGCTGTAGTGACAAAGGTACAGGATGTCCAGATCCTCAAAAGAATATTCATCTTTTCACCCAGGCAGTCTGCGTGTGTGTAGGTCTGTCTGTGTTTTTGCACCTGCATCCCCAGTGTGGACACAAGCACTAATTAGCTTTGCAAGCGGAGAAATTTCACTTAAAAAATGAAGCCTAGTTTCAGTTTTCATAAAAATGTCAACTAGAGCAATAAAACGTCTCCCTAATTTAGGAACACTAGAAGGCAAAATAAATTAAATATTGGAACAGATAGAAATTCTTACGTGGAAGTTGATGGGTTTAAAATTATTACTAACATAAAATGGCCACAAATCTTCTTTTCCTCATCAATGGCACAAAGGCCTGCCTGTGTGAAGTGTGCCCGAGTGGAGAAAGTTTAGAAACAGTGGGGGACTTGCTCTGACTCCAGGCCTTGAGCAGCATCATTCTGTGTGACAGCAACTCCTGCCACCCCACAGGAGCACCCAGTTCCTTTATTTGCTCCCCTGGCATTAGAGGGTGTGGGGGTGCCTGTTTTGTGTTTCAAGGCTGCTTTTTTTTAAGGGTTATCCCTCAGGGTAGGTTCTGGCTCAGCCAATACGCTTTGGAGCCAAAGGACATCATCTGATGGACCTTGTGGTGCGGTGACAGCCCTTCTGCCTGGCTTTGAAAGCATCCAAAATGTACAAAGGTCACCTTGGGACTGTTTGCATAAAGCTGGGAAAATAATCTCTCAGGGATGATTTTCTGGAAGCTTAGCATTGGGTAAGTGCTCATGGTTAACTGATCCTACACTGAAGGATATTTAGGCTCTGAGCAGTGGATTTTTGTGTATACAGAGTCTGAGATTCCACGTGGGCTGAGTGAACCATGGGCAGCATCTCTGCATGAGTAGGTGTGACCAGCCTGATCCACGAGGGAGGTGCAGAAAACCAGAGCAAGTGAGAATATTTTTTTGCCCCGTGGTGCAGGAGCAGGATGAGAACAGTTTGCAGGGTGTCAGTCCTGGTGCTGTCCCTACCTTTACACAGGCCCCACAAAGTCTTTGGTGTGGTTTCTTCTGTTGCATGGAGTAATGAGATGAGCTTGTGTTAGATGAAATAAAAACTTCATAATTCAAAACCACACATTTCTATTTGCTACATTCCTACCTGATGTGTCCTTATTGCTCTGATATCTGGTGCTTCAATGCAAAGGGGATTTTTCATCTGGGGATGATGATGATGTTCTTTTTTTTGTGGTATTTTTTTTCTTTTCTTGGCTTTTTTGTTTCTTTGCTCTTTTAATTATTTTTAGGATCTGTAATATAAATAAATTAGAAGTGCTTTTTAATCAGCTTTCTTTAGATAGGCTCACTTTGTAGTACATAAGGATGGCAAAAATATGTTTGACTTCATTATCAATAGATTATGTATCTTTGTTATGTCATTATTATTGAAATATCACAGTTCACCTTATAACTAAAAATCACACCACACCACAGTTCCAAGTGGAGACCACCTACGGCTGTGTGTGTAACCTTAATACTTTCAAATTCGGAATTGCTTTTTTTTTTCTTAATGTTTGCTTTGGCTTCTGATATATTATTATATATTTTAACTAGTACTGAAAAATACTAAGAAAACACTTGTCAGTGGTGATTTGGGGTTCAGTTTTAGCAGATTCTGCCACGTCCAGGGGAGGTGAGAGTTCAGTGCTTGGGCAGGACTTGCTGTTCCTGTGGCTGCAGTTTCCTGGGGCTGGAAGGGCTCAGCAGGCCTTGCAATCCAGGTCACATTCACTCAGCTCCTATGACCTGAAGTCATAAGTCAACTTTTTTCATTTTTCTCCTTTTAAGTTGGCCTGGAAGAAGCTGACAAAAGAGAAGGAATCATGGCTGTTTGGTTTTTTGCCTGCAGGCATCTTTTAGATCGTTTTTGCCGGACCACAATAGACAAACCTTATTGAAAATCCAGGATGTTCTCTCCCCTGGCCCCTGAAGCTGTAACACTCTTACTAACAGGGCATTGATGCTCCTTCTGGCATGATGGAGCTGTTAATTGAATGTTAATCACGTCACTCATGCCATGGTACCTTTTTAACTAGGAAAGGCATTTATTTTATATTAGCATTGATACTGACCTTTTCTACCTGGGTCTCTGAAAGTGTGTAATAGGAACACTGTGATTTGGTGATTTAATTGGCATTGTTTTGGCTCTGAACTAACTGCATGTACAGCACATGCATTTGGGATCCCCGTCTTCAGTTTGATACATACTAAAATATTTACTCTTATGTTTCAGACTACTTATGAATGAACAACAAAGGAAGTTTTTTGATGTTCTACTACCAGGTCCTATGTGTTTTTAGCTGAGAAAATTACTGTTCAGGAAAGTTGTATCACTGGGCATTAGGAGAACTGGATCATTAATATTTAACTGTGTTGAAAGTAGAAAGCACTGTAACAGTAATAATAATTTGCACTTGCACAACACATTTCTCCTGAGGATCTCAAAGCACTTTACAAACCATTTAATTAAGTCTAACTAAATCCCTCTGAGGTTTATTATTAGTCCCATTTTACAGATGGTTAAGCAAGGGCATAAAGAAGTTAAATGGTTTGCCTAAATGAGTTAGTGGCAACAATAAGCACATACTTGAGGAGTTCAGGCCACATCTCTCCTCTTGGAGCAGAGGATTCAGGTGAGCACAGGGTCCTGCAGCAGCACACGGAGAGCAGAGCAGCTGGAGACCGAGAGCAGGTGAAGGGTTTTGTTTGAGATGGTTCCCTGTGAGAGCTACTCTAGGATGTCCTGGTGTCCTGGCTGTGGAGGACTGAGAGCCCGAGGTGTAGGAGTGAGGTGGGGCTGTCCTGGCTCTCCAGCAGACCAAGGCTCTGTGTTCCATCCCACCACTCACCAAGGACACCCACCCTGCGCTGTTTCCTCTCTGTACTGCCCTGGCGCTTTGCTTTCCTCGGTGCTGCAGCTCTGGCCAGCCAGGAAGGAAGGAAGGAAGGAAAGAAGTTCTCGCCACTGGACTTAAAATTATTCATCCCATTAGCAGCTGCTTCTCCTCAGCTGCCCAGCAGGAGAGGTTGGTTTATCAAGACATAAAGCAGGAGTGTGCAGGCGAGGGGGACTCGCGCTCGCTGCTAATCCAAGAGCCACTTAGGAGGGTGCTTGTGTACAAATGCATTAGATTATGGTTAAGCAGCTTATGGACATAAAAACACATTAGAACTTTACAGCACACTATAAATTACAGTTTTGCAGCATTCACAGCCACAATGTTAGGTAATTACATTCATTAATCTACTACTAAGAGCACATAAAGTTGCCTCCCAAGTGGTACAGTGTGTGCTCAGCTGGGGATGCTCTGAGAAGGGCCTCTCCTCCTCCCCAGCTTCCTCACCACTGTTCTGCTTGGCTGCAAAATTTTTTGGGTTTATGATGGTTTTCAGCAAACCAGAACGTCAAGCACATTGCTCTAGATATTTAGGATTCACAGAGGAAGAATTTCTGATCATCTTGTCTCATACAGCTCTAAGCTTTTCTCAGTGAGCTGCAAGCAGTGTGGGGACTCACTGCAGTCATTGTTAGGAAGAAGTTCCTGCTTGTTGGCCCCTGGGTGATATCTTTGTGCCACCTGATGTTTGGTAGTGCCTGTCATTGTTAGCTCCAGCAGTTAATATTATGCTGAAACTTCCTTGCCTTAGGTTGAGCGTCTCATGCTTCATTTTCTTTCATGCAGAAATATTCCCTTTAATTAGGGCAGATTCTCAGCTGGTGTAAATTTTCTTGTCTCCACGTTGAAAGTCAGTGGCTCTTTCAAACCATCTTTTTGAGGTGCACCCATGTTCTGTACAAGCAGAGTCTTCTGGTGTTTCCTTCTTGCTTCAGTTTCTTGTTTTGAAAGACCCTCATGGCCATTTCTTTTTCCTCTCCAAAGGACCAAGTGTTATCTTTGATATCCCCTACCCAAGGAAAATGAGCTCTCCAATTCGTCATTCAGCCACATTTTCACTGGGACTTCCTGTGAATTTTTAATTACGAAAATAGGAAAGCAGAGAGTTGTGTATTCTCTGTTCTTAACCTCTTGCAGTGTGTGTTAGGAAACAGAGCACACAGAAATTCCCTGGAAAACTTCCTCCAACTTCAGTGGCTGCTGAGCAGAGTACATATGTGAAAAGTACTGCTCAATTAGAAGGGTAAAAGTAACACAAATCGTTTATCACCCTGAATTTTTAAGAATTCAAGCTACTAAAATAGATTCAGTATCTCAGTCTGTGAAAAAAGGTCAGTGTGTTCCAAAAATCAAAGTCCCTCTAAAAATACTCATACTCTCTCTCATGAAGGTCGGTCCACTCAAACATAACTTCAGTGAGTCAGAAAGCAAAATCTCTTCTCTTTTGTTTGTAAAATTTTAATGAATCTGATTGTAAAACTGAAGCTCGTACACATCACCAGGAGCAGAAGACTTACAGAAATCACCCATTACTTCTGTGTCAGTTCATTGATTGAGTTTTCAGTGGCTGATTTCTGTTTGCATCAGGATCATCTTCCCATCCTGAGAGCTACCTGTGCCTGTGCCGCCGGAGCAGCTGCTGCAGGAGACTCTGACAGCTGCTTCATCACCCGCCAGGCCTCGCTGAAAGGCATTCATCTATTTGCTAAATAGATGGAGCTTCAATGACACTTGAGTACTCCCGTTTCTAGGGAATTTCTTTGTCATTACTGACAAATTTATTATCCTGACCATTAAATTAATATAACACAGAGCACACGGCAACTGCTTTTTGAGGGAGGTGATTCTTGGTGGGACAGAAAGCTCTCCAGCTCCGCGTCCTGAGCTGTCACCTGCCTGCTGCCCAGGAATTCCAACACTCTGTGTCTAAGGGCCAGAGGAGGTGGGAAAAAGCAAGTCCAGCGTCTTTTAGCTGTGGGACAGGACAAAAGGAGCACATTTGGCAGGGATGAGCCTCCCATCAGGAATTCCCAGGTGTAGTTTAGTGCTGTCTCTCGCAGGCTGCTTCTGCCCTGGGCAGAAACAGGAATCACTGGGCCCCTGTGCTGCCTCCTGGTCACTGATGCACTGGGCTATCAGCAGCAACGTGCTGTGTGTTCCCACAAGACAGCAGCAGGAAAAATCACATTTTTGACACCATTTGCCTGTCACCTGCTTGGCTTCAGCCCACCTTTCAGGTACACTGAGATATGCAACTGCATTCTTCACAGTGGGCTTTACTTCACCTTTTCTGCATGAGGAAGCCAGAAATGTTTATTTTTAAGGGCAGTGTGTCTCCCTGCTGCCAGTAAGCCAGGGCAGCAGGCTGCTGGAATGGAGATGCATTGGGATCCCAGGGGACAGTGTCAGGGCAGAAGGATGCTGTCAGAGCTGGATGTTTAATGTCACATGCAGCTGCTAACCTGGTCCTTGCCCTCCTGATGGAACAGCTGCTGTTCTGGGGTAGTGTCAGTGCTCCCATGTTCCTGATGCCATCTGTGTCACCCGTGGAACATCCCAAAAGGCACGTGGGGACCCCATAAAGCACCAGGGCGGGTCTGTCCCTGCTCAGCTCAGGGTTCCCAGAACACCAGGAGCTTTAGGGCTCCGCTCAGGCGCTCCAGGACTTCACTTTGTGGTGGCATCGATGTGAAACTCAACAGCCACTGTGGGCACTGACTGTGGCTTCACTGGTTACTGCTGGAACATGCCCCACTCTGCATTTAGATATTTTGGTCCATTTATTAGATATTACAGAGATTTTCCCTTTCTGGACAGAACTGGCAGTGATTTCTGTAGTGGAAGCCTACTGGGAATGATTCTAATCTAGTTTCTGAGTATTTGTTTATTGGGGCAGCACATGCTGGGCTAATTTCAGGGCATGTGCTCCATGGTATTTTTTCTATCCACAAGTGAAGTTTTAATAAGGGAACTTAGTACTCGGACAGCAGTTTGTGTTTTGGGATTTTTTCCCTTTTATTTTCCTCCAGAAAGCAGTAAAGGCAAAATTGGCTCAGTGAGTATTTATTGGCAAATTAGTGTTCCTAAAGCCTTCCTTTTTCCTTGTTCTTTTCTAGAGCTTGGAGAAATAAGATTTCATGTAGTGCATCTGGGATTGGATTACTGGATTGAATTTGCAAAGTACACTGGGGATAGCTGAGCCTTTTTAGAAAGCAGCTAAGCCCCTCTGAGTCAGTAAAAATTCAATTCATGATAGTTGATGAGGGATTTTTTGATGGGTTTTGTTTTGGGTAGTTTATTTGCTGTTGGACGGTCATGTTTCCTTTGAGGTATTTTATCAAGGTTTATTAAGCTTTTGTTGGAGGCTGTGGTGGGATACAGACTTTTTCTGGAAAGTATGATGGAAAAATGCCTGGAAGCTGACATCCCTCCTTCTGCTTGCTTGTTGAACACAAACATTAAATTTTAAAGGAACTCTTTAGTTGAATTTGTGTGTTGTGACCATTTTGGAAACCCACAGAAACACGATGAAAATTTATCAAAGCTGTGGTTGTGATGGGTTATGACTTTGCATCTGGTCTCTTGTGTACTCAGGGTCTCCTGCTCCTTCCCTCCCTCTTCCCCCCTCTCTGCTGCTGAGAGCTGAGGTTTTGGTTCTCCAGCCAGGCCAGCCACGTTATCCCAGAGCAGATGGAAATGATCTCTGTGTGTGATTCTGATAACAGAGCTCAGGGCACAGCAGGGGCTGGGAAATTCCTGCTCTCTTGCAGGGATGGATCTCACCTCAAAGAATAGTGTCTGAATTTTGATTCTCTCTGTAAAATTGTCCTGGTTTTTTCCCCTGGACTTCCTTTTCTGTTTCCTAGGACAGTGGTACTGTGTTGCTGGTGTATCTGGGGGTTTTTTTGGTTGTTGTTTTTTTTGGAAGGAGGGGGTTGTGGGTTTTGTTTGGTTGGATGGTTTGGATTTTTTTGATGCTTTGAAGTTAAATTCTTTTGGAAGGGAACATCAGAGAAGTTTGCACAGTGCTGTGCAAGGAGAGGCGTAAGAACCAAGGGGATGGCTGGACTGAGGGAAAGGAGAAGCAGAAAGGCTGCAAATTTCTCAGTGTATGGAATAAGTTTTAATAAGGTCATCGAGAACTCAAAATTAATTCTGACTGAGGTAAAAACTGCCATAGCAGGAAACCATAAAATATTTCATTGTAACCCTGTGTAGGATCCTTTACTGTCCTGTGCATCCTATAATGGCCCTGAGAAGGAGATTGCAAAGTGTGATATGGGAGAGAGCTGTATCCTCCTCTCCCTTAAAGAGGAAATGGGCAAAGAAGCAAAATGCTTTTGCTTTTCTAACAGGAAGAAATAATGGTTTTCTAGGTGAGGTTTAATGCTCTCAGCAAATCTTCACAGATTTTACATTATAGTCATTTCCTCGAGTCAGACTTCCCTGCTGCCTGGGAAGTAAACACAGAAAGCATAGATTATCAGTTAAGAGTATCGACAGCATTTCAAGTGCTATCAGAGAACATTTAATTCAGTTTAATTTTGTGATAAATCTCATGTTTAATCCTCTGGTTGCTCTGTAATCATGTCTCTATTGATCTTCTCTGAATGACTGCATGCAGTTTAATAAACTTTGCCATTAACCCAAGCTTTCTAAAAGAGGAGATTGATTCCAGTAGCAAGTCTGATAGAACCAATAAGCACCTGAAAATCATTAAATGTGTCCATTATAAAATATTTGCATTAAGATCAAAGTGAAAGTGTAGAGGTGAATTTGCAGCTTATTAGAGAAAGAGTTTGCAATCGGAAAGTCTCAGTATGTCAGTCAAAATCAGCAGCAGTTTTCAACCTGGCTGATTCAAGCTGACACCTCCTTTCATTTCTTATTCCTCAAATCCCTCTTTCGTCCTATTGAGCAACCTCCTTCCCTCTTTTCCCAGCCATAATTATATCCTTTAATTTATTCCATCTTTTTCACCCCAGGCATTTGTTTAGTCCAAGGGTTTGAGGTCATTTTTGCCTCTTAATAAAGCTGCAGACTTTGGGTGTCTTTTTGAAGTGTTGGTTTGTGTTTTCTGTCCTGAACTCCTTTTCTAAGGAGTGTCCACGTTACATGAGATACAACACTGGCCTGAAGAACTGGGGAGGGAATGGCTGAGCCCGCTCTGTGTTGGGGCATGCAGGGGGCACATCGGTGTGTGAGGGAAAAATGGGGGCACGCAAGAACCACATCCACAGATGTGTCTGAGTGACAGCAGTGAGGCTGCAGATGCCCTTCTCTTCCCTTAAGGAGGATGGAGAAGATACAAAAGACGTGGTTTTCCCACCCTACACATCAGCTGGGGGAGAATAAGGGAGGTGCAGGAAGCACCTGCTTGGCAGGAGGCAGGGAAGGGGCCCCCAGGTGCACCCTGGCCTGGGGAAGGGCTGCAGAGGCTGGGGAGAGGAGAGGCTGGCTGGGCTGTTGTTCCCAAAATGAGCAGATGGGCACTGCAAGCCCTCATTTGCCTTGTTGGGGGCAGCAGCTGGACACTCCTGTTTCCTGTCCAGAAGGGGCTGCCTTGGTCTGGGTCTGGGAGGAGGGAGATGGGCCAGGAACCCCCCTCACCCTGCAGGGCCTGTTTGCTCTCCATAACCCAGAGTGCAGCCCCGCTGTTCTCTGGGGGCTGCTCCATTTACCTCTGCCAGGATTTAGCACTGTGAAGCACAGATGGAATAGGATGTGGTTTTATTTCCATTTTACAGATGAGCTCTGCTGCATGGGAGGGCTGAAGGCCCAAATTCATGGAGCCATTTATTTCCTTTGGAAAACCAGTCAATGGGAATTAAATAGTTTTAGGCCCCTGAATACCCTCTTTGTGGTTCGGGGCTTAGTTGAGTGCTGCAGGTCACAGGGAGCATCGGGGGGAGATCAGGAATTCCCACATCCACCTCCAAACCCCCACATTAATAACTTACTTTCTCAGTCCAGCCTGCTCTAATCCTGTGCCTGGCAGAGCACGAGTGCTGATAAGGTCAGACACGAGAGGTCTGGATACCGGCCCCTACAAGCAGCTTAGAAAACAAATCTTTCCTAGGAAAGGTTTCCTTCCCAGTGCAGACTGATTTCCTGCTTATGGTTCTAATTCTCTTCAACACATTCCGTGGCTCTGGAGAGATGCATGGCAGAGCTTTATCTGTTCCTGCTCCAGGCAAGTTTTACAGAGAGACAGGAGTTGGGATGCTTCCTACAGAAGGAACGTTCCGAGTTCAGTCGAGGCGTGCGATGAAGTGGGGTTTGACTCTAAGTGCTGCTGAAGTGAAGTGAATCACTGCTTTTGTTACTCCTTGCAAGTTTGCTGCAGGCATTAGCACAGCTCTTGACTTGAGATGTTCTGCTTTGGGACCAGATCCCCTGACTGTGCATCCCTACCAAGTTAAATTTGTAGCTTCTAGATGGCTATAAACAAGAAATATTACAGTAATTGCTTTTCCAGGCACTAAATAGCCCTGAATATTAGATGACACTTCAGTTTTAAAAGATCTATCTACAAAATATCTTGAATATTTGCAGAAGACATTATGTTTTCAGCCACAGCATAACTGTAAAGGCATTTCTCTTTTTCTCTGGTGTATGAGGTGGCTTTGCAGGGTCTATGCCCTGAGATAAAACTGGAGAAAGCAGCCAGCTCTGGTTCTCCCTGTTTCTTTATTCATGCTGTCTTCTGTGCCCATTTAACTGGAGACTCTGTATTCTACATACAAATGGAAGGAGGGATCTGTTTCACCTCCTAGGAACTGTTGAATGTACCTGGTGGGTTTTTGGGTGATCACGTGCTGACTTTGGAGCCTCTGCTGAGCCCAGAGCTGAAGCCAGGCTGTGATGCATTCACAGCAGTGCAGAAAGAGAGGTAGAAAATGTGGCATTTCCTCAGGGGGTCTGGGCTCTGTGTTGGGTACAGGGTTTGTACCTTTTGCACAGGAACAGCAGAACAGTTCTGGTATTTATTTCCTCGTATATGTGAGTGAGGACTCTTGAGATAGGAGCAACTTATGTCTGCTTTCTAAGTGGTGCGAAGGACAAGGCAGTGATAAATCTTGCCTGTTATGCTAAGCTGTGCTTCTGAGCTGCATAGAGGGGGATTTGCCAGTGATCAGCACCGTACAAGAATGTAATCCCTCTGGTTTTTTGATCATCAAATTTATCTTCACTGTATCTGTTTCCTTGGGGAAGAATAAGCTAGCAAATGGAAAGGTTACATATTGCTCTATTTCTTAAACTTTTGTTCTTTACTATTTTTTTTCAGCCTGAATGCTAGAAGGTGGTTTCATTTGCAGATGGGAAATTGAACCATTGTTTCTTTTTTCCCTCTAATTGCAAAAAGGTTTTGATCCTTTCCGTAATGAGGAATATTGCCAAGCTCACCTTAAGTGTTGCAGTCCTCAGGTCCTAGCTGAGCTCTCTTTCTCCTTATTTTCTAATCACTGTTCCTTCTCTTTAAAATCTTTCCTCATCATTCTGTTTGGCTGTATGCCACGTGACAAAACAGTGGTAGAGTTAGGGGGTTTGTAGAGCAGGAAAAGGAAAATCCAGAGGAATTTGAGACAGTAGGAAATTAGAAGACAGAAAACCTCCTGTGTTCAGTAGTTTGAAGTCTTGACATACAAGATGCAAAAGAGTATTTTTAAAATATATAAACTTTTTGTTAAGGCTCAATAATTACAACCCATTATTACGTGGAGATTTTTTGGTTGGGTGAAAAAAATCTGCAGGTTGGATTACTCATGGATTGCACCATCTGGCATAATCCATGAGTAGTTCTGCTAATTCTGTGCTTTCCTTTGCTCATTTCTGCATTCTCTGTCCAGCTGGCTTGGGCATGCAGAGGTATGCTCTGGTTTCCCTGGGAGCATGCAAGGCTGCCTGTGTGATACAGAAATGCATGGCATGGATGGTTCCATCTCTCCCTGCAGCAGTTTCCTCGTTGTTTTTACCTGAGTTGTCTCAAGGTGGTGTCTCGATTCCTGGGGACCAGGCTTTCTCATCCAGTCTTGAGGCTGACAGAGCAGCAGAGCCAAGTGTGTCCCAGCTCAGTGCCTTTCTGTGGCCAGGAGATTCTAGGGAGCATCCTGAGACCTTTGGAATGCACTGGGCTTTCCTGGTGCTGCACCTTCTTCCCACTAGACAAGGAATGCAGAGGTGCTTCTGATTCAATTTACAAACCATAATACATTTTTTATGACTGCTGAGTGCTGTGCTAATGAATGGTGCCAGTGTGAGGCTGAAGTAATCTGTTTCCTAGTGCAGGGATAGCGGGGATGAGAGCTCTCTAAGCCCACATGGATTTATTCTAACCCTACAATAAGGGGGATACCCTTTGCATGTAAAATTTATTGGCCCACTGATTCCTTGCCTGGGTCTGTGGCCTGCCAACCAAAGTGCTGTGTGAATTATTCAGAGAACACAGTATGTGTGTGGAAGATGGAAGAGGCCACAGTCAGCTCTGTGCCAGCAGCTCCTGTAGTGGAATTGTATTTTCCTCCAGTGGAATCTCCTGGAATGTGTGTTTTGATCAGTATATGCAAATCCTGTATAACTACAGATAGAAATGCACAAAATTTTTATTTTGGAGAGAAAGTTTGAAATTTTGAAATATTTTTTTCCATTTTAAACAAGAAAAAAAGCAAAAATTAAGAAAACTATGTGAAGAAAAAAATCCAGAAGTTTTGGTGTAGAACTGAGGACTTGTTCCATTATTTAGACAAACTGAAATATTTGTATTTCATATTACTCTATGTGGTATAACTATTCAGTTGGGTTCTGTCCACCATGAACACCCCATTTTCCAAGGAGAAATATTCCTGGCCCTGCTGTGACCTGAAGCTGCCCCTTGAACTGAGGCAAGGCCAGCTGTGGGAGATACCAGTCCCAGCCTGTGTCCACAGCTGGATGTGCTCCTGCCCCAGATCCGGGCAGTGCTGTGCGAGGCTTCAGTGGCTGGACCAGTGCTGGGTCCTTGGCATCTGTATGACCATAACTGTGCCACTGGTGTGTCCCAGCACAGGGAACAATCCAAACTCAGCACTGCTTCAGGAGCTGGCTCAGTGCTCCTCTCTCTGCCTCATCTCTAATCCTAACTGAGCAGTGCAGGAGCACTGGAGCCCTCTTCCCTGGCATGGAGATTTACAGGGAACATCCCTAGGGGACCTCTCTCCACATCTCTTTTCTATTTCTCTTCATTCCTCAAACAAAGAAAATAAATATGAGCATGTGGCCCTGCTGCTCACAGGGCAAGCCAAGCACATTTATTTAAGGCACAGTGCTGTGAGATAAACCCAGTGGGAATCCATTTCCTGTGGCTGTAGGGGCTGCAGGTGTGAGCAGCCTCGGGGCTGTGAGCTGGGTGCAGCACGGAGGGCTCTGGACCTCTGGCATTGGGAGCACTCGGAGCTGGGGCTGCTTCTGCTCAGTCATGCTCGGAGCAGGGATGGGCTGGAGGGGCAGCGTGGGCAGCACAGCCCTGCCAGGACCAGGCTGGAGGTGCAGGGACAACAGGTACTCACCAAAGGTGATGGAAGAGTCTGCCTGAGGAGCTGAGAGAACACGGCTGAGATGGTGTCAGTAGAGGACTCGTGTCCACTGCTGGGACAGGCCAGGCCTCGCTGCTGTTTCAGCCTCAGAAACGCAATCCCAGGTGGGTTGGAGGTCATTGAGTCAAATCTGCAGCCGAGACATAACTTTGGACTTTGCTGGCAACTTGTGTTAGACCTAGAAAAATCTCTACAGAAAACACAATGGGACTTTCAGGCTGGCAGAAGCTGACTGGAACCAGAGCTTCAGGATCTCTTGGCAGGAGAGCACTCAGGCTTCTGGCTGAAGCAGCCTGAGCCCAATCTGCTGTGTGTACTTTGCCCTCCACAAAGCCAGGCAGCTTCAAGAAAAACACTTCCATGGCTCTGCAGTCGAGGTTGGCATTGCTCAGCACTTCCTCGTCACCCGCTCCAGGATGAGGCTTTTTGCTAACTCAGGCTGCACAGACTCCAGTAATTTCCTGACTGTTCTGCACAAGTGCAACATGGTATGGCACAGTATTTGGGTGGCAAAACTGAGAAGGGAAGGGGGAGGACAAGGCTGAGAATACCATGTCATGTTTGAAAAACATGAAATAAATGAATAACAATCAATTGCTCTGATGCTCATCTTCGTGTATGACACCAGCTTTTTGCCAGCTCAACAGCTGCCCCAGAGTCTTAGATTTCCTCTACCTCCAGCTTGTATTTGCTGTGTGGCATTGAGGGGGCCATGGCACCACATTGGTTTTGAAACAGCTCTTCCCTGTATCCTTATAACACATGGTGCTCACTAAAGCCCGATTTTCAGGAGTGCTCAGCACTCCTGGCAGCTGCTGAAATCCATGAAGGCTGTGCTTCGTTAGAGAAAGTGCTCTGTGGAGCCAAGTTCTCTGAAAAATCAGATGTCAGGTTCTTCCCAATGAATGCTTAAAATTAGCAGATGTTTCTGACCTGAACGTGTCAGGACTGTTGTTGCCACCTATAAAATGGCAATAGTGAAATACCTTTGGGAAAACAACTGTAAAATAAGCCATTGGTAGTTGTTGAGCATCTATCTGATACTGTCGGGAGGAGCTGTACAGAAAAGCCCTTGAGGAAATTAATCATTGTGCATTCAGAGGAGGGTGTGAATGGAGTGTCAGTAAACAAGGCCTCTGTCCACACTGTGGACAAAGAGGAGCAAACAAAATCCTGAGTGGCTGCTCATTAGCTGAACACCTTCCATTCTGTGTAGGGAAATGGGAGCATGGGATCATGTAATTAAAGATTGTATCTTGGCATGTATGCACAAGAGGCCTGAGTTAAGGTGGTGGCTGTGGCCTTAATCCTGGCCTTTCATAACTTCCAAGCCCTTGACTTTGTAACCTCAATAATGTTGCCTTAATGTATTTTTGTGTGTGTAATTTAAATCGGCAGGACCTGAAAAGGAGCCTTCTGTTTATCAATGCTATTGTTAACAAATGATTTTGGGATGAAAAATCAAAGCAATCTCTTTGCCACAGAAGCGCTTGCACACAAGTTATCTGCAGCAGACAGCAACTTGCTCTGCTATTGTTTTCCCCCCTCTGTACCCACCCCGAGCTTCCCCCAGCCTGGCACTGCCTCTCATCCCCACTCTGTTGCACAACTGCTTTTGCACAACACTGAACCACTTTGTTTTCCGATTCCAGACAGATGCAGGAGGCAACGGATTGCAACTTTATGGAATCAAAGCAAACAAAACAAGATTAAACCTTTCTATGGAGGTCTTGTGGCATGAAGGAATTGCTGGGATTAGTGGATGGGCTGCTGCACCCAATATAGTTGACATCACACCTCTTTTCACCAGTCCCTTGTGTCTTATAATACCATAAAAGTGATACTGAGAATCCTTTTCTCTTCTGCATTGTGCTTTACACCTGCCTTCCTTTCTCCCTGGTGTAGTTTTAAGAGTGTTTTCAGTTTTTATCCCTTAGATAAATGCTTCTGAGGAACTAATTGTCCATCAGAATACACAGTACATTCAACTACTTTATCTGGAGGTAAATTAGTGGTTATTATAAGCATCTCATTTTCTGATTTTGAAAGATTAGAGGGACTGGTCAGTGCATTATTTTCATACCTTTACATCTTGTTATTTCTGCCGGAATTAAAACAGCAAATATGAAACATGAGAGAGGTATTGGAGTTCTGGGGCATTTTCATCCATCAGCTGTAAAAATTCTTCCCTAGTGTAACAAAAACCCAGTAGGAGTTGGAGGGGACTGTCAAGATGTGATGGCAAACTGAGTACCCTCAGACTGGCAGCGTTTCTGAGGGGTTTTGGTCCCGTTTGTGCAGCTCTTTGTGCAGGTTTGGGTTCAGTTTGTGCACGCTGCTGTCCTGGATTCCCAGCTAATGATTTCCCCTATGTGATGCTTCCCTGTGAGGATGGGCAGGCCCTGGCACAGGGTGCCCAGAGCAGCTGTGTCTGCCCCTGGATCCCTGGCAGTGCCCAAGGCCAGGCTGGACAGGGCTTGGAGCAGCCTGGGATGGTGGGAGGTGTCCCTGCCCATGGCAGGGGGGGCACTGGATGGGCTTTAAGGTCCCTTCCAAACCAGACCCTTCTGGGATTCTGTGCTGCCCAAGCTGCAGGGTTTCTCTCAGCTGTACCCTGCAGGTATCCTGATTTCTCTCAAACTCTGTGCCCAGTGTCCTGGGTGAATGTGGAGGTGTGGTTTTGCCATCGTTTCTGTTTCTTGCTTCCCCTCACGTCCTGTCCTGTCCCTTGGAGCTGCTGCAGCTGACAGCGGGCTGCGGGGCCGGGCTGTCCTGGGCTCAGGATGGAACTGGGAAAGAATTTCAAATCAACTTTTGTAGCTGCTGCAAATGTATTTTCTTTCCCCTTAATTGGCTTCTCCCTTCTGCACTAGCGATGCTGATCAAATGAGAATTGTTTGTTCCTTGAAAGGCTCCAGAAGTGCCTTTCTTACAGTTCTGTTTGACACGGACGTTTGGATGTCTGAATAGTGAACGGGGTAGGCTGGCAGCTTCAAACTTGATTTTCTAAATATTTGTGTTTAAAGTGGAGCATTACAATGACATTTCATGACTATTTGAAGTTTTTAAAAAAATGTCTAATTTCTTTATAGTTTTTTCTTGGAGTGAAGGATAAATTATTGGGCTCTGATACAAAGCTGTAGAGGACTTTAGCAAGAACCTGAGGAGCAAATAATTGGAATATAGTTATAGACTGTTGTAATTTGGTTTAACTCGTACTGCAGTGTAAGCTACTCCTGTTTTTAATAATCAGTTTTTAAAAGTTGTATTTTACTGAGGTCACATTAAGTGCAAATTCAGAAAATAATTTTTTACAACAGTGGAACTGTAAGGATAATCCACAAGGATGATTTGGAAAGGTCAAGGCTTGAAATCCTTGAGCAGCACCAGAAATGTTCATCCAGAGAAATTTCTGCAGAGTATTTGCTACACGCTGTGTTTACAGTGTTGTTTTTCATCCACAATTCCCATAGAAAAACCCTGTAACAAGGAGTGGAGCAGAGTTGTTTTCATGTAGTTTTTAAGCTGTTGTCAGAGGGCAGGGGCAGGAGGGGAGGGCAGCGATGGACTGGCTCAGGGGTGGGGTTCACGGGGGTGATGTGTGCACCCCACCAAGCCCTGCTCTGCTGCCCCTGAGGGTTTGATTTTTAGTCAATGAGTGGTCATTTATGGAGCAAGGGTTTGATTTTTAGTCAGTGAGTTGTATTTATGGAGCAAGAAGATGGACTTTGCTGAAATAAATTGGGCACAGTTCCCTGAAAGACCTGATGAGAATGCAGTGTGTCTTTCAAGCCTCCCACCCTGAGAAATGATCTGATGGAGCTGGGGGGCTCCTTCTCCTCCCCTGGGCTGGGGCAGGGCTGGGCTGAAGCTGGGGCTGCTGACTGGAGCCAGGTGATTGCAGTGCCCTGCTGGGCAGGAGCCTGCTCAGCACCACAGCCCTTCCCTGCCAGGGCACCTACAGCGGGATCAGCCTGATTAATGTGCCCAATAGAAATAAAACAAATGGCAATTTTTTTTAGATTATACAGTACACTCATAAATATTAATGCACTTTTGTATTGAATTGCGTGTAATTACATATTTATACATTTAAGTCACCTTCCTGATACACTTAAGGCACTTTACTGATGAAAGATATATCTGAATGAGATGGTTTTAAACTGTGCCTAATATGTTTGTAGGATTTACTTAATAATGTGTGGGCTTGTATGCTGGCAGGAGAGGAGAAAAACCTCCATTAGAGACTGAAAGTGTTCATGGGGCCTGCTGCTCAGGCTGAATCCACTCCATGGGTAGCAGCTGAGAAATACGTCTCGACATGAAATATTACTACATCTTCTTATCTATGTAGATAAGGTCTGTGCAGTCCTGTCACCTTAGAGTAATTACAGCTTATTACTCTAATCATGATGATGCCTGAAGTCTGTAATTAAGATTGTGCTGGCTAATGTACTAGCACACGACATGGTACAGCTATTGTCCTATCTAAACAAGGGAAAGATAAAGATGGGATGAGGGAGAAAGGGCAGCAAGTGGGGAAGTGATTTATGCAGGGCCGTGGTTCCCAGCCAAGCACTGCCTCCACAGAGCCCAGGGGCTGCACGGGGCAGAATCTGAGACAATCTTGGGCAGTTTGCACCCTCAAACATGAGGAGCAACACCCCAAGAGAGCTCTATTCAAGCTATTTTTAATGCATCCTGTCCACCTGCATCAAAGTTCTCTTCTTTTATCATGTTCTCTTACAGTCTAGTCTGCAGATGAAGAATTTAACACATATTTCTGTATACATGTTTATTTTCAGGCCAAGTTGTGCCTCTGTTGAAAGCCGTGAGAGGCTCTACCCCAGAGATCCCTCACAAAGGGTTTGATCCCCAGCACTCTGTAATTTTCCCTGCAGTGCTGGTGAAAAGCACATGGCTCTTCTGGAGGAACAGGGTTGTCTAAACACCAATCTTTATGGCTAAATTTCATAGCAAGCCCACCCACCAAACAGGGTTTAAGACCCCTTTCACAAGTTAGGCACATCTGGAGCTCCTTGGCCTCTCTTTGCGCATGAGCAGAAGAGGAACCTTAATTTTGAACATTCCTGCCAATCGTTCCTTCTGCCTTGGAAGGTGCCTTTCCATCCAGGCTGGGGAAGGCTTTGCAGATTTGGGGTCACTCATCTTTGCCATAGGTATGTGAGTAGATTCCTTCCTCCCAGTTCTCCTGAGCTCCACATTCCACATTCTTTAGGTGTATCTGACAATTTGGGAAGCCTCATGCAGCTGTCTGGAACGTGGGCTCTGAGGAAGGGTCATCCCAGGTACATCCACAGTGATCTGCTGAGTCTGACCCATCTCACACCCCCCTTAAAGCTAATAGGAACAAGTTATTTCTTGATGGAAGTGCCTGGCCCCATTAGACATTTTATAAGCTTCTGGAAGCCTGCCACTGTTTCATTTAGATCACTCACAGCTAGGGGGAAAAAATCCCACAAAAGCTACTTAGTCATTAGAAGAATTTTTTTTTTCCAGAAAGTTTCCCTTTGTTCACTCCTTCAGCCTTTCACATTTAGAGTGAATCCTCTTGAATAGCATTTGTATCTACAAACACGTGCTCTGTGTTTTAACAGAAGTCTTTGCTGGTATAATGTTCTACTCATAAAACATTGGATCTTTTTATGCTGACCTCAAAAAAAAAAAAAAAAAGCAGTATAATGATAGCTATCCTAAGTTACAAATCAGTTCTAATATAAAATATCTGTTATTTTATAATCTGCCCTTGCTATCCAGGAGGTCCAGGTGTGTTTGTGGATGCTGTAGTTTTATGAAGCTGTTGATGGTGAGCACTGGTGAAATGGTTACTGCACCTGAGAATTTGCCTTCCTGCATTTACAGCATGCAGCTAAACCTAAAACCTTCCAGGGAAGGGAGGCAGAAGGTGTGCTGAGGAAAGGGGTTGTTCTTGCTTTTGATTTCTTTGGGCAGTTCCCTTGGATGCCCCAGTTTGTGCACAAGGAAATCCCAAAGCATTTTAGGAAGATCAGTGCTATTCCTGAGCTCTTTTCCAGTAGAGCCGGGGAGGAACCAGCGAGCTGACACCGGAGGGTCTTAAATTACTAATCCTGTGTTGTAGCTAAGGATGCTCAAATTCTCTTTCATGAGGCCAGATGAGGCTCCTAACGTTCTGGATATGAATAACACTGTGAAGAAAAGCCCAGGGTATCTCCTATGGTGTCCTAGGTGAAGAAAAGGTAGAAAAAAAGTCTTACAGCTCCTGTTCAGTACTCCCATCTTCAATGCCTGTAAAATCATTCCCTGTGCTAAATATCAAATTTGAACAATGACCATCTTCAGTTTAATTAATCATCTCATTGGTTTCAGTTATGAATTTTGTGAAGCTCTTGTGTTTTAGAGAGTCATTTAGGGAGGAGTCTTTAATTAAAGCCAAACTGCTTTTTGCCTTTAGGCATGTTTTTTTGCATTAAAAGGTGCCATAATTTGAATTATATTCTCCTGAGCCTCAGTCTTTATGTGACACAGGGACCAGTAGCCTTTCCTGCTGTCAGTTATAATATTAAGTGAACAATAAACAACAGCTGAAAGGCTCACAAGATTACCCAGCGCTTTATGATGGGCATGGAAGCTTCTGGTCCAAGCAGCCAGGCACATTAGGAGAGAGTGCTGAAAGGTTGACCCTGCTGCAGCAGCTTCCCCTCACAGGGCAGCACCGGAGCCTGGTGTGGGCAGTGCTGGGAGTAGATGTGACCCAGCATATTGCATTTATTGGATGCAGAATCTGAGCTGTAATTAACATCTTCTCAATAGCTGCTCATTCTTCTCTCCTAATGAATCCTCCAGCCTCCTCTTACTCTGCCTTTAATTCTGTGCTATTGAAAAAGATTCATTTCAAGAAACATTTATCTGAAACAAAAACAAGGATTCATTGTGTTGCAGGTTATTCGTAAGAAAACAGCTGTGGGCTAAGTGACAAAACACACATTTGTGTTACAAGAGTGGAGTATTTTTTCATAGACAGACATTGACTCTGGGGGTTAAAGGGTCAGTGACAAAGTTTTCAAATACAAGTTGCTTTTTTTGTGCACTTTTCACCCCTCTCCCTGAGATTTGGAAATCTACTGCTTAAGTCAGGCTTGAGGGAAGCGTGCCCTGAAGTCAGTGAAGATTCATTGGCCCTAATTGGATTTAGGTCAGCTCGTGCCTTGGCTTCTCAACCACAAGAAATAATAAGAATAAATATTGGAAAGTTAAGCATTGTTTAAATCAAAGCAGATTGTGAACTTAAATATTATTAACAAATATGGTCTTCTAAATGTGTTCTCACTTGATACATGAGATGCTTTTGAGAATTGAGGTTGACTGTGTGAAGTCTCAAGGAAGACGTGTCTCCTTCCATGCACTCACTTCATCCTGCCAATTCTATTTAGCATTTGCCTATCTTTTGATTAAAAGGACACCAGTGAAGAGTGGGTTTTTTCCTTTTCTAGTGACTGCAGCATTGCCCTGAGAGTGCTTTGCTGGTCACCTGGAACCAAAGCAGAGCTGTAGTTTGACCACTGTGTTTTTCTCCTCCCTCTGCAGAAGGACGTAGCTCTGAAACCTCAGGAACGTGTGGAGAAGCGACAGAATCCTCTAGCCAAGAAGAAACGGGAGGCACTTACCAATGGGCTGGCATACCTTCCAAAAAAGAACAGACTCCACCACCACCAGTACAGCTCCGACCGGGAAAATGACCGAAACCTGTGCCAGCACCTTGGGAAAAGGAAGAAGTTACCGAAGGGCCTCAGACAGGTGGGAGACAAGTTTCCTGCTGCGGGGAGGGAGGGCTCTGCCCGTTGGCTCATGGTATGTAGAAGCCAATTTCTCGTTTTGTGGGATCGCTTATTTTAATGCTTTTGTAGTCGTTTTGTTCTTGGGCTCTTTGGGTGCCACGTGGTGCAGTGTCCTACCACTGGCAGAGGTGGACTGAGACGGGGAGCAAGTGGTGGATTGATGCTGATCTGATTAATAAATGTGTGGGAATAAAGGTGGGAAGAGCTTTCCACAGAATGGCTGCGAGGCTGTCGGGGCAAACAACTGTGGTCTCTCTGTGATTGCGAGGCCGATTTCATCGTATAAAGACCTTGTTGTCTTCAGGCTTTGTACACAGAAGCAGAAGAGGCCTCTGAACATCCAGGGTGAGGTGAGGCAATTGCAAGAAGGGCAGCTGTTAATCAAGGCAAAGCTCTAAGACTGATCAGAGTGTGAGGAGCTCACTTGTGAGGTGTCAGTGGTGCTGGTGTCTGCTCCCCGGGTTACTGATCAGCCACCCTAAGCAAGAACTTCTGCCTTCTCAACAGAGGTGGGAAGTGAGCAGGCAACATCCAGACTTGAAAAGCTTAAGGCTGAAAACACTGGATTTGTCTTTATGATTGTGCAGTGTTGTGTTTGTTATGTTTTTTAAAGAAGAAAGTGTGACAAGTGTGATTTCTATGATGCTGGTAATAGTAAATAGTAGTACGGACAAGGTCAGCTTTTGCCTGTATTTGAGAGATATTAATGACTTTTGAACCAAAATTTAAATGTTTAATGGGGATAGTTGATATTCATGGAATCAGTTTTCATCCTTTTTTAGTGCAAGCCAAACATTGCTTTCTAGAGGAACTTGTAGCAAATAGTGAGAATTCACTGCTTCTCATTTTGTGAGTTCAGGGAGGTGGAAGGAACATTGAGGATGACAAATATGCTGAGTTGTATTCAATTTTAATATGGAGAGTTAGAGAAGCTGGGAAGAAAGATTTTCATGATAATTTTGAAGCCTGTATGTTAAGCTGTATATAGGAATATAGTAAGAGATTATACAGTACTTTAGCAAAGACATTGTAAAATGCCTGTTCTACATTACCAGCTGTTAAAGGTGTTTCTTCTGATTTAGTTTTACTTGGTATTTCAAAGGAAGGTGGGGAAAACTCTTCAGGATAGTTGATGCAATGATTCCATTATCAGTAGCTATTGAAGGTTGCTGTGATTCCTTGACTGTTTTCCTGTGTTCACCTCTGTGGTCTCTGTTCTGTTTTGGTCTGTCAGATGTGTCTGCTTTGGGCAACAGAACTGACTGTGTGCACTGTGAGCTCTCCTAGCAGGGCCCAATGTCAGGTGGAACCTTTCTGCCCAGAATTTCATCTGTGAAGGAAACTGGCCTCCCTGGTGATGGAGATTATTTGTGAGGTTGTGTTTTTGGGAATGAATACGCATTGGCTTGGAAAGTATTGAGATGACAAACGTCATGGAAAATGCTTTTCCTTTAAGCTGATAAATCTGAGTATTCTGCTTAATTCCCAAAGGATAAGACTGAGAGGAAATAAAGTATCTTGCTCAATATAAATGCAATACATTTGGTAGGGGTAGAGCTCCTCAGATAACCACATTTTAGTCTCATCAACAGTGTAGGTGCTGACAAACCCATATAGCTGTGGCACTTAACATGGAAAAAAGATGTCATGGAAAAGACTACAAAGTTCTTTGAAAAGACATGCCTACCACTTATAGAAAGAGTTTTGGGTAAGCATTTTCTGACCTCTTTCAAGACAAATGGTGAAGACCACAAAAGAAGGAGGAGATTGATGAGTTCTGAGGGTGTTTTTTTCTGATCATGTTATACTTTTCCTCCTCAAGTGACTTTTGGCTGCACACATTGGATTGCTTTCCCCACCCAGGTCCATCCCACTGAATCCCTGGGCTCCTGAAGGGGAAGTAAATTTGCTTGTCAACCTTCTCAGATGGCAGTGAGCCAAGAACTGAGGCCACTGTGATTTGTGTGTGACACAGCAAGAGTGTCCAGAGCCACTTAGAGTTCAGGAGGCTTCTGCATGTCTGCAGTGTCCTTGCTATATTAGGGGTTTATATTTGATTCGTAAACAATTTATCCTACCTCTCCTGCCCCTGGGGGAATCCTGAATTGTCACCTGTGATTGCTGTAGTTGGATGGCAGGATGCAATCTCAGAGCTGTCACTTGGCATTCCTGTGCTCACATAAGACCTTGGCTGCAGTCTGCCCTTGCTGGGAAATGTTTCATACCTGGAGATCTCGTTCATAGTTCTTCCAGTGGTTGTCAGTGCTGTTGGATATGCTTTCCTGTGAAATCTGTTATCTGCTAGAAGTAACTCTCACTGCAGGATTTAGGGTATGAAACTCCCTTGTCAAACAGATTTAGTTGAAGTCAGCTATTGAAAGCATTGCTAATTAGTTTTCAGAGAAAATCCTTGCCGTATTCATGCAGGTATTTATCCAGCTCTGCTGAAATGCCTACAGGTTTATTGAATCCAGAAAATGTAAAACTGTAGGTTAATTAAGGCTCATATTTTACTAGCAAGAAGACTTTTGAACTCTGCTTTGTGAGCTTTTATAAATGTACTTATTAAATGCCTCAAGGAAATTTTAGTTGGCATTAAGCAAACATAAGACTCATCAGAATATTTCTCCAGCGTTTTAAATTTAATTTCCTTTACGTTAATTGGTGATGGCATGTTTTTATATGCTTTCTGTAAAAATCATTTGGAAATCTTAAAGTGAACATTTTTAAACTAGTAAAAGGGTGGCAAATATTTTAAAATGGGTTTTAATGAGATTTTATTCCTTGAGGTCTGAGCACAGTGGGGCATACCAGGAAACAATGAGCTTTCAGGGCAGAAGGAGGGTTGAGAGTATTTTGATAATGAGGGGGAAGGATAATTTCTCTTTGTTCAGTGGGTGTGTGATTTGGAAAGAGCAGAAGACACTGACATTTGCTACCTCCACCATTTCCTTCACTGTTTTCTTCGTCTGGTGGGAAGTTCTTGCATCTCCTTGCGGAAGAGGATCATCTCTGGCTGTGCTTCTAAACCAGCAGTGTGTGTATTGGGCAAGGGGTGCCTTGGCTGGCTCACGTGTGCACAAGGGGCAGCGGCTGCTGGGCTCTGCCTTCACCACGTTATTCCAGAGACACTTCCAGAATATCAAATCCCAATCCCAGACACCACGGGAGTGCAGGGAAGGAGACAAATGGTAATAAGTAGGAGGTGGATGATAAATAGAGGGAAGAAAACTCATGATGGAGAGATGAATTAGGAGGTAAATTTTAATGAGATAAAGGAAAAATGGGAAGAACAGCAGAAGAAGATACACTGCGGTCTCTGGCAGTCCCCAGCTACAAGTATTATAAACCATTATCTTTCACCTCCGAGTCCATTACATGAATCAATTAAAGGGGAGGGAGGGGAGTGTTGAAGCTGTTCCTTCTCAGAATTAAGTCCACGATCCCCTTGGCAAACTCACCCTGAATCTATGCATCTTAAATTTGAGACTGCTGAGCCTTTGGGTGGCTGCTCTGGACTGCCATCGTTGTCCCCTGCCGTTGTTGTGCCCTGCCACGGTCACTCGAGAGCACCGCGTGGTTCCCTGCGTTGTGTTGTCCCTCGGTGCGGAGGTGCTCGCGTGCCTCAGTGCAGCAAAGCGGAGCTGCAGAGGGAGAAATCCCCGTGTGGCTGAGCCTTCCCTGCGGGCAGGAGGGCTGGTGCAGGCTCTCAGCCCTGCCTGCACACGGCAGGAGCGGGCCGGGAGGTGCTGCCAGCTCCGCGGGCTGCGGTGGCACCGGGCGGGGAGCGCAGCAGATGGGCCGGATTGTCACCGGCACTGTGATCCCGGGGAGAGCTGACTGTGCTGACAAGCGATTTACAATGTGCTATTTACAGTTTGGGTTTGCAGGCTCTCAATGACATCTGAGTGCTCTTTAGCAACTGCTCTCATTACTACTTTTCTATGAGCTGCTAATTGAAAATGAAATTGTGGGTGGGCTCTGGGAGTGCCGTAGCAGCTACAAGTACGATACACAGCCACCGAGAACTGTTTCATTTCTTGGACTCCTTACTGTAGCTCTGTGCAAGGGAAAAAATGGGGATATATTTGTGCAGCGTGAGGTCAGACACCTTGGAAATCCTGCCTACAGCAGCATATGCAGGATATGCATCACCCAGAGTGAGTGATAAAGCCTTGAACCTCCTTGAACAAAGCTGCTGGGATTTGGGATTCCTTTACTGGCAGCCAGTGGATTTCAGTGTCTATAAAACTGCTGAATATCAGGGAGGAACCTGGGCTGTGAAACTACCTTGTTCACGGCAACAGAGGGGATTGGAAGCTGTGTGTGGGATTTTTGGGCTGGTTTTGCACCGTTGGAGGTCTGGCTTTGTATGAAGTGACAGGAAACACCACTACTGACTGGTAGAATGTGGGACAAAGTCACATGCCTGGGGAGTAGTACCAGCCAGGATCAGGTCAGCAGGGATACGGCCACACATTGGTGGAAAGGGAGACCACGTTCCCATTCTGTCTGTAAAAGGAGAAGTTGCTTGGTTTGGGGTTTTTTTTCAGATTCAAAATGCTAGTGCAGCTGCTTTAAATGAGTGGATTTGCTGTTTGTGCTGCAGCCTACACAGCGTGGTTTGATTCTGTGCCAGTGTTGGCAAAAGTCTGAAGGCACCTACAGGAAGTGTCACCAGCAACAGGGGCCACTAGTTTAACAAAGCTGTGTTGGTATCATGTCACTCAAAGCTCTGGTTATTAACCTAGCATATCAAACAATGTTTAATTTGGAAAATAACCTATGAAACAATAAAAAAAATCAGATTACAGCTCTCAAGAATAGAAAGGGCAATGTCTGGGTAACTGTGCTTTGAGGTTGCATCACAGCACGAGTAGGTGTAGTAATATTGTGGGAGAAGATGCTCCAGATGTGATAAAGGGGATGGGTAGATCTGGGCTTTGAGAACCCTTTGTAGGATAGAAAAGGGGAAAGAGATCTGTGGGGAAGGGGTGAAGGGGTGAGGCTTTGCAGAGGTGAAGTCTGGGCTATGTGGGGTTTTTGAGGGGTAAATGTTACACATGGTGTGCATATAGAAGGGGATGCCAAGAGAGGGGGCAGGTTTTGTGAGTGAATATCCTCTGTCTCTGCTAATGTCTAGCTCAGTTTATCCAGTCCACCGTGTGCTGTGGAAATGCTGAGTGCTTCGTGCTGGCCAGTTGGTAATTTCACCCTTGGCAGGGACCCGCGCTTTATTTTCACACATGCACAGTGTGTGGATTCCTGTCTTTGTGGGAGCATGTGCTGAAAGCTGGGCTGCCATTCAGTCCCCTTCTCGTTTCCCGTTTGGAAACTGCCGTGGGTGACAAACAGTGCTTGAATTACAAGCATTTTGTGATTCTCCACTGCTTTTTGCCTCTGATCAGAGGCCACAGAAATCTCCAGCTGCACTTAACCCGCAGTCACCGTATGCAGTGCGTCATCTGTGAAGGCACCCAGCTGCTCGAAAGCATCCAAACAACTTCTGGGCCCTGATAATATATAATTGAGCTCAATGGGCACAGAAAAGATTGTTGTTCTCTGCAGAAAGGGCTGAAAAATGATGTGTGTGGCTTCGTGCTCCTGTTCTGCGCTGCACATCCCCCCTGGCTTCCCCGAGCTCCTGAATGGGCACTTTGGATTCCAGGAGAGCACACACAGAGCCAGGCTCAGGGAGTGCAGAGCTGGTCCCGGGACGCTGCTCTGGGCCAGGGCAGGGCTGTGCTCAGGCAGAACAAACCCCTGCAGTCACTGATCAGTGCTCGGGGAGCTGCCACTCCACCGAGCGTTTGCCCGTACAGACGTGTCACAGGCGTCCCCCCTTCATAATCACCAGTTTCACCTGTAATTTTTCAATAAGCTATTGAATTATACCTCTCTAAATGATATACTGCAAATCCAGCAGGTCCTAATTGCTAATGATGGTTCTGAAAGACTTTCATTTGACTGTAATTAGGTTTGCAGGCAATCAGCTGCCCTTATCAGGATGGAAACACATATAATGTAAAATACAGGCTGGTGGGAGTGGAGTGTTTTCTTAAAAGGAGGAGGGAAGAGGAAGATGTTTTATTAGCAGAAGCTGTGACATATTTTAACACTTTGAAAACATCATGTGTGAAATTAATTCTGCTGAGTATTATACCATCTGGCAATGTTATTGTTCTGTATATATTGCCATGTAAAGTGTGCTTTTTTTGTCTGGGTCTGAGCCTGTGTTTGAAATAGTAATCATGAGTCAAATTGATTACTAAGGAAGTTACCCCTGCTAGAAGGCTTAAAAATACATTTTGGGAAGTCCCAGGAACTCAAGATGGCTTCTCCATGGAGACCTTCCCTTGCAGGGCTGATGAGGGTGGAAGAAAAAGGGCTTGCTTTTGCCATGCCTCTGTCCTGTGGTTGAGTGTATGTGCCCAAAGGCAAGAGGAACTCTACCCAGATATTGTTTATTGATGCTGAAGTGGCAAATGCCTGTAGCAGCCTCCGAATCACTGTATTTGGTACGATGGTTTGATCCTGTCTGTGTGCTGCTGTGTGCACTGCCCGGCTCGGAGCCTGCTGTGAGTGAGCAGCTTCAGCGCCAGTGTAGGCACAGAGTCCCCAGCTGCAGATGCAGAACAATACAGGCTTAAAACTTAATTTGAAGCTGGTGTTTGGCCGCTCTGGATGAAATATCAGCTGTTGGGCAGTGTGGATTGTCCCTTAACCAGGACTCAGAATGGCCATTAGCCCCTGACATGGTGATTGTGATTGTTGTGATACTTCTGGCTGGTGCAGCCTATACAGCCAAGGAGGAGCGTGGAGGAGCTCAGGTCCCATCTGGACACAGGACTAAGCAGTGGGATACATTAATCTCTCCCCCACTTCTCTGAAGCTGATGGTGTGAGCTGATCACCCCTGGGCTGTGGCAGAGGAAGGGCTTCTCTACGTCCTGTGCTTGCGCCTGCCGTCGCTGTTGTGTTGAGCGTGATCAGGCTTGCAAGAAAATGAGCAATGTTGGCATGTTTTTATTTCTAATGCAAATATTGCCACTCTCTCTGCTCTGCCCTGCTGCATCTCACTTCGTCTTTTGGCTCCAGTTTGCTCTGAGACAGAGTTGCAGAGATGTCACCACCAGGTAATGCTGTGGTAGAGGAAGTGTCCCTGTGTGCACCACCCACTCAGTGTGACACAGACTCCCAGCAAATTCCAGCTGAAAATAAGGAGATTAGAAACAGTCATTTTTGGGCTAACCTAATTATATGCATAAATTAGATATCTTGAGAATTTTAGTTTGAAAAAATAATTTCTTGTGCACAGAGCAGCTACTGTCTCTCAGGATTATCTTTCTTCTTTTAATGTTGGCACCCTACTTTAATTGAAAACTTAAATGATTGTTAAATGTGCCAGGAAGTGAACCATATTTTAAATGTTCAATGCAATCAATTGCTGTCTTAAAAGTTTCCATGCGTGTTACCAGTAAGGAATTAAACAAAAAATTCGTTTTGACTGAGTCTGCCTGGAGATAAATTAAATGCTAGCTTAAGTATTATAAGACAGTATAATAAAGTGGCCATTTTTAATTTAAAAAGGAAGTAATCCAGAACTTTTTAAAATATTTTTTTGTTTTCTAAAATAAATTTAGGCCAAGACTTCTAACCTATGGGTTTGCCTGCAGGTTAACTGTAAGCACATCAGTTCATCCTCACATTTGTTATGAAAAACTAGATTGTTGAAGTTATGTTACTTGATTCTTGTTTTCTTCTCTACAAACTCAGTTTTCCCCAGGGCAGGACGTGTGGGAGAGATGGATTTGGCTCTCAGCAGCACAGGGGTGGGTTTGCAGCAGGGCTGGTGGCAGGAGCAGGGGCTGCTGCAGGGGGCACAGAGAGGCCGTGGTGCCCCACGGCGACTGCTGGGAGCTGGGAGGAGCCACCGGAGCCGCAAAGCGGCCTCAGGAGTGTGTCAGCCTCCCACGGATGCTTAAACTCTCGCTTAGGCTTTTGTACCCTTGGGTCCAGCTCCTGAGTGCTGTAACTCCATGGATTCAGGGGCACACACCTAGGCCATGGCTTTGAGAAAGGTGTAAGGACACTTTTGAAGTGTCAGTGAACAGCACTGAGAGGAACAGTTCCCTTCCCAAGGGGTGTGGAAGGCTCCCCTGTTGGGCCTCTCCAAGGGAAGCAGCAGTGCCTTGAACTGGCTAAGTGGGCTGGTTTTCTGTCTCTTGGTGCACTAAAGGCAGCACTGCTGCTTTGACAGCTGGCTCATTCCAGTCCCTCGGATGTGGAGGGAGCCTGTGACTGTCCTGGGTCTGAACAGCTGCGTTTGGTGCTGGGATTTATCCCAAGTGCGGAGCCAAGGGCAAGGGACTTGCAGTGTGGATGAATGGCAGCGTGCAGTAAATCCCTGTGAAATTCCAGGATGGAGCTCACACAATTGCTTTCATGGTTTGCAGTGCCTTGGGGGCCGTTGAGGAGTTTTTGAGCTTTCCCTGGATTTAGCCTGGCTGGCTCTGGCCAGCCCTAAGGCTGCCTGTGTCCCCAGAGGTGGCACGGCACTGCTGCAAGAAGCAGGGCGTAGGTTTTAAACTTTCTGCTATTTATTTCATTTTGGCAAAAAATTACCTGGGTATACAGCTTAGGAGAATTATTGATAATCTTCCTCAGCCTGGAGAAAGTTGTTCTCTGTTTGTGGAGTTTCAAAAGCCATAATGTTGCAATTTTATAAAATCAAGACATCTTAATTTGTGCCCAAACCCACTGAAAGGGAACAAACTGTTACATCAAAGTCCCCCAATTCCTATGTTTAATGCTTTATCAACAGTACACAACAGCTCTGTGCACTAGGAAGGCCTCCTCTGTTATTAGCAAAATGTGCCATAGGTGATTGTTTTCTCTGAGCTTGCTTTGCTCTTGGGTAATTCCAAGGGATATTTGGATCGGTTGTGGAGCCAGTTGAAGAACACAGTGTGGCCATTACTGTGTAAGGCCACAGCTCCTAAAACAGACAAAACAAACTTCTCCTTTCCTCCTGACCTTTTCCTGTAACAATTTTCGCTGCTCAATATTAAAATACAGTGAGGTTCTATGAGCAAAAATGAAAAGAGTTACCCTTAAGAATTTTTATTAAATTTGCTACAAGAATACAAATATTTTTATAGAAGATTGACTGCAAAAGTTACGTGGTTTTGTGTTTCCAGTGCTGTTGGAAGTTTGTCTCTAATATCAGCAACACTGTACAGGCTGTGACAAAATACCTACTCCTGGTGTGTCCATTTTTTAATAGTCAGTGTAAGATCCGTTTCAGATTTATCCATTTGTATTGGATCAGCTATTGAAGACTATTGAAATAAGTCACTCTGGTTTTAGTGGACTTTCCTGAAAAAACGAAACTTGTCACGAAGGCCCCCCTTACTCAGGAGGGTGCAGGAGCCTGGTCCTGGCAACAGCTGCTTCCCTGGTGTTTGCCTTCTTCCACTGCTGGGCTCTGTGAGCTGTAGGGACCTGCTTTAAAGAAAATGCAAATCTCCGCTTTCTCCAATTAAAGAAGAACTGCTATTGCAGTTTGATCACAGTTCCTCCTAGCAAGGAAGGCACCAGAAGATTGTGCTCTCTGTAGTCCAGCAAAACAAAGACACAGGAATAGTGTTAGTCTTTCTAGATCTGTCCATGTGTGAACATCCTGAGACATTTCAGATCTGTTTAAGGTAAAGTTTGACAAAATATGACAGAGGTGTAAATGCGTGCAGGAAGTTAAGCCTTCAACCCAAAGCCTGCTGAGATCCTGCAAGAAAATGTGGGAGAAGGAAGCAGGAACATAATTGGTTTGCAGACACAAGTTGATTTAATTCATATAAAAAGCCATGGGCTGTTCCAGTCTCTGACAGCAAAGACTGAATCACTGACCTCAAAGTTCCCATGTCCTGTGCGCCCATTCCCAGGTGGTGGAGTTACAAATGGTTGTAAAGGACCTATGGGCTTAAGAAAGAAGAATCGAGTTCCCTCTCATGCAACTCTTTTCTGCATGAACAGTGAAAGAAGAGAGAAACCCCCAAGTTTGTTCATAAAATGCTGTCAGGTCTAAGCCCGGCTCGCCCTGCTAACCCTGTCCCCAGGCTCAAGACCTTAAATCAATAAAAATAATACAGCTAAGAATGGGTGTAGAACTGGAAGCTGAGGTTTGATACCTTTCCTTGAGATTTCAGGTTGGCTTTTTCTAAATATGTTAATAAAAATATTTCAATCATAAAGCAGGTGGGTTTTATCCTAGCCATTGGAAGCAGCAGATATTTGGCACGTGAAGTTTCTCCATGGTACTTTTATTTTTGCCAACCATGCTCATCATTTCCTTCTGAACAGGCTTTTCTCTGATCTAGTTGAACAAAAAATTTCCTACTTTTATAAATGAAATAAAAATTGAGTGCCCAAAGCATGCAGAGGGTTAATAAAAATGGAAATTCTGTTAAAATCACTAATCAATCTGTTTAATGTTTTATGGTCTCTCCTCCCCCCAACACATGTTCTTTTCTTGTAAAGCACCTTATTGCTTCCTGCTTGTTTACCAGCTTTTAGCAAGTCAAGCAGCATTCAAATTGCTTTGATGTTAATTATATAACCTGCTCAATAGGGCTTGCTAGGTGAAGGAAAATAGCTCCTATGTTTAAGAAAATAAATTAATATCCAGACAAGTGCTCTGTGCTTTGGTTCTAAAGAAGGAAATGACAGGATACTGATGACTTAGTGTTGTGTTGTCAAATAAAAGCTATATTTGGGTGGCATGATGCTCTCAGTTTGCAAGATTTGATATTGGTTGTCTTCACTTCTCTTGATGATACAGAACGATGTGCTGAGGACTGATCCTGCTAACTGGAAAAGGAGTGAGTTTCTGTATCTCCTGTGCTAAAGTAAAAGATTCAAGCATCAGGGATTCTGCCTTAGTCCACAGAAGCTGTAACTAAGGAGCCCTTTGGATGCTGGGTTATCCCAGCTGCTCCACTGCTGGACCCTGGCCCAGCCAGAGCTGCTCTTCTTCAATTCAGTTCAGGTGCTGCTGCATTAACATTTGAGCTGTAGCTCAGGCTGAGGATTCCCAAAAAATACTCTTAGAGTGTAGAAAAGCCTCGAGCAGCCTCTGCATGGAACTGCCAGGTGCTGAGTCAGTGCCCAGACGTGACCCCTGCGAGGGGCAGGGCCGCGCTGCGGGGCTGGAGCTGCACCGGGACCCACCGTGGGCTCTGCAGCCCCTCGGCCCCGTGCTCATCCTGCAAGGAAATGGTGTTTAATCACAAAGAACTTGTCTACCAATTCCTAATCAAGGCAGAAAGGTTTAATTGGAGAATTTGTGCAGAGTTTGGAGCTCTCCAGATGAAAGGTTTGTACCTGTGTGATGAATGAATATTAATAATTTCTAATGCAAAGTGCTGGAGCCATCGCAGCTGGCTGGATTTGTGTGGAATGACTGGAGTGCAGCTCCCAGGAAGCAATGCAAGCCTTCAGCTTATTAATGGCATTGTCTTTATAAATTAATAACAGTACAAGGAAGGAGGCTGGATTGTGTATCATTACAAAATGCTTTGGAAAGATCTGAAGTCAGATTTGTGGTCTGATGCTTCCTGTAAGAAGTGCAGTGTTTTCCATGATGGAAGGAGTATATTTGCAGTACTAAGGCTTGTGCTTCCAATGTTTTAAATGAACCTGTGCTTTAATACGTAATAAATACCGAAAATGATCCCTTCAAACTTTATGCATTATCATAATGATATATTTTGATATAATCATTACTGGTGAGCTGTTACTGGTCTAAAGCAAGTACCAGAGGGTGTGTTGTTTCCAGAAGGAGTGAGTGTCAGGAGATTTTTGTACTGTTTCAGAGTGATCATAAAGCATTTCCAGGAGTGGAGCTGTATGAGGCTGTAACATCGCTTAGGGGGGAAGAGATCTTACCTATCAATAGCAATGCAAGGCTTGGAATTTTAAGTCTTTCTAATTTAAATCATGAAAATCTGTTTTTCATGAATAATTCAGAACTCTGATTTTGTAGAATTATTTCCAGCCCATGTATATTAAGCAGCCAACCTGCTATGCCAGTTCTGTTTTCAGACACTGTTTATGGGGGGTTTCTCTTTCCTGCAGAAATGATCATCTTTTTCTGTTAGAAAATAAAGCTGCTGTGGTATTTTGTTCTTTTGATTGCATGAGGATTTTGCTTTAAACCTCGTAGGCTAAAATTCAAGCTGAAGAAAAATAAAGCCCTTACTACAGGAGCTCCTAGAATTAAATTTGGAGAGAGCAAACCTTGTACTATATCCATTAGGAAAATGGCAGTATTCTTCCATTTCCTGATGTTATTCAATTACTTACCCCGCTTCCTGCTTTTAGCGTAAACTGTATATTTTAGCTCATGACCTTTGACAGCAGATTGAATCAGAAGTGGAGATGCAATGAAAGTGGATTTTTTTTAAAGACTCTTTAAAAACATGGGTGTATAGGAAATTTGGGGGTTTGTTTTGTTGTTTGTTTTGTGGTGTTTTTTTTTTTTTTAATAGACCTCACTGTGGATTTTGTAATATAATGAATTTTGCTTGAAAAAAAGGAAATTGAAGTTAATGTCCTTACTTCTTTGCCCTGGAGAAAGCACAGCCTGCATAGCTGCTCTTGTTAGTGCTTGCCTACTGAAATTAGCATTGCATATTTTTGTTAATACCAATAAAAGTGGAGTTTGTTTAATTTAGAATCAAACCCTTGTTTGGATTGGATTAGCACTTTAAGAAAAATATTTAACTTGTAAAGTGATGCAACACAGGTCGATCTAATCTTTAGCTTCTCCAAGATTGTAGCTCATTTACAAGCTTTAGATCCTGCTATTTCCCTTACACTTGTGAATACTGTTAATGCATTAAAAACCCCCAAAGCAGTGTATTCACCTGAAGCTTTCCAACACAGGTACCCCAAACCATCCAGGAGCCATTAGTAATGAGGTCAGTGCTGTTCAGCCATGCCCAGTTCCCTGATGACTTCTCATACATGGTGTTCCTTGAGCTTTTCTGTTACCTGTTGAATGAGAGTTTAGTGGTTTTTAGCTTTTTTTTTTGACCAGAATACCTTCATGTCACCGTTCCCCCCTAATTCATCATCTTTACTAATCCTGTGTCTCTATACAGTAATGACATTTTGAAGAGAGTAAGAGCCCTTTGGTGTGTTGAGAATTTGGCGTGGACTGACCTTGAACAGAACTTGAATTTAAGACAAAAATCAGGAGATGTCTTAATTTAATGTAAAGCAGTGGAGACTCTCCTTTCCTGCAGGAGCAACCCGCCTCTCACCCCCACTGTAGTACTGTTTACTTGCATTGGAAGTAAAATCTCTTTTTCTAAGAGTTGCAAGATTTTCAGGTCTGCAGACAGGGCTGAGTTGTATCCTGGTGCCTCTTGGGCCTCTGCAAGGAGAGAGCCTGGCTTTTCTGCATATCCACATGTCTAAGCTGGTACCAGAGCTTTGCTGCTTTTCTCTGTTGTTGTTCTGCAGGCTGTTCCAAGATAACATTGAATTCTTCCTTGCTCTGGCTGCAGCAATGCCAAGTGTTTGTTGAACATCTGTCAGTGTGTTCAGATTATTAACCTAACTTCTGCTCGTTTATGTTAATGAAAACATTTGAGCTTCATAACAAGGCTGTGTAACAGTTCCTCACGCTACCAGTCCCACTGATACCCAGCTGAGTGGCTGCCACAGTCCAAGCCCACCTGGCAGTGTTGGCAGCTCCTCTGGAAGTGTTGCTGCACTCTGTGCTGCCCAGCCTGCAGGGTGGCACCGCTAACTGCTCCTGTTTAATCTTCAGGCTCTAAAGCATCATCACATTTTGGGGCAGACTAGAAAATAAGGGAAATGGACAGCAGAAATTCCAGATCTGGCATCTGTACTCAGCTGGGTGTGGTTTGTCCCCCACTGTGGTTCCATGCTGGCTCTCACCTGCAGTGCCAGCAGAGGAGCATTGAGGAGCACAGGCAACACGGAGCTGAGGAGGTCAGAACTCGGCAGTGCTCTGCTCAGATCTGCCAAGGAGGCAGGTCCCTTTGGTCCAGAGGCTGTGGGATCTGCATCCTTGGACCATCCACCTCTCCCCTGAGCAGCTGGATCTCTCCTGAATAAGCCTTGCTTGGAGTGGAGCTTGGATGAGGTCACCCCCGAGGGCCCCTCCAACCCAAACTGTTGTGTCACACTGAGCGAGTAATTTCTGGGAACAGAAACTGCCGTCCATTGCAGGTCCTTGGGGTCTGCTCTGGGGCTGTTACTGTAACATGGAGAACAAGCACTGCTGAGGCCAGCTGAGGGAATGGTCCTGCACTTAGGCCTCCAAAGGCCTTTGCTTTTTGTTAGCTCACAGCTTTGGAAGTTGAATTAGAGGACTGATCTCCTTTTTGGACTGTGTGTAGTCTGCTGGGTAGCAAACTGAACTCAGAGTCATTCTTCCAAGTCCTATAATCTTTTACTACAGATACTATTAATAAAAGTATTAATTACTCTGTTCTGGAATTAGGATTTTGTAATGAAACCCCAAACAGAAAACTCAAGCCAGGTTGGCCAAATGTCATGGAACACTCAAACCTGAGCTGGGACTAAAATAAAAGTCTGAGTTGCTTTAAGGTTTACGGTTAAAAGAATATAAAACTTTTTAGCTTGTCCAAGTTTTGACAGAAAACGTTGTAGTATTTGGCAGGCCTGGCTGGGTTTCCTAAAGTGTGAAATGCAAGATAAAACCAGCGCCAAGCACAATGAAACAAAAAGGTTCTCCCTAAACAAAGAAAACTGGAGATCCACGGATTTTTGGCAGAGCTCTCCTTCAACTCCTTGCCCAGTCCCATGGCCGGAGCATCCTGAGCACGGTGTGGGCGTGCTGTGGGAGAAGGGGCACTGGAAGGAGCTGTGTGGCACAGCTCTGGGGAGCTGGGGGGTTGTGCCAGTGCAGGGTCCAGCCCGTGGAGTTCTCTCGAGCTGTGGAGGGAGCAGAGAGGGACAGGAACTCTGCTGGCACTCTTACGGCTGTGCAATGCACAGGGCAGTGCCAGCGTGGGAGCTGCAGCGAAAAGCTCTTCTGAATACATTTCAGATGTTTGACTTGGATTGGAGGGGAAAGGCAATTTTCTCCCTGTCCTTCCTTTCACCCTTGAACTGGGACTTCTACAGCCTGTTAGGTGAAATGAAGAACCTTTTTTTCGTTTTCTATCCAGGAAGGCTTTTTAGGAAGGAGTGGTTGTTAAAGCACTTGGTAAGATTTTGCTGATAGCAGGTGACAGTTGTGTTTGCACATGTAGGGGAGTGGGGACAGGAAGCCCTTTGACATTTCTGTCCATCCAATACACTACACAATTCTGATATATTTACAATATTTTAAATGCTTGATTTACTTCAATGATTCGGATATTAAATTTTAAGTACTATTTTGACTTCCCTCTTACTTTTTTATTGTCCTGATTGAAGTTTTGTGCTAACAGGGATGGGTTTAGGTCAGAAAGAGGTAAAAAGCAAATAAACAGGATGTAAATAATATATATATTTATATATGTATAAAATAGATAAAAGAGCCCTTCTATCTATGATTGAAAGAATTTAATTTTTAGTTTCAGGCAAGGCTTTGTAACTCTTGTGGAAATAGTTGCTAGCTCTTTTACATCAACACAAAGCATGGTCGTTCTTATGAAAGAATTTTCCCAGGGTGTCTGTGGGCTTGTGAAGCAGGGAGGAGGATGTGTTTCTCCCAGTAACTGTACTGGGGCACTCGGGGCCCTTGGCATTAATTCCCTGAGTACAACGAGTTGCAGCCAGTTTTCTCCACCACCAGGTGATCTCCACTGAAACACTCTGTAGTGACTTCTGTAGTTGAAAGCAGTCCATAAGGCAGGGAAAACACTCCTCCCCCATCCTTTGGCTTTCCTGCTCACAGAATGTCCTCAGCTGGAAGGGACCTGCAGGAATCACTGACTCCCACTCCTGTCCCTGCACAGACGCCCCAACAATCGCACCCTGAGCATCCCGGGCAGCTCCTGGAGCTCTGGCAGCCTCGGGGCTGTGCCCATTCCCTGGGGAGCCTGGGCAGTGCTGGGGGAAGAACCTTTCCCTGAGATCCAACCTGACCCTCCTTGACAGAGCTCCAGCCCTTCCCGAGGTGCTGTCCCTGTCACACCAGAGCAGAGATCGGAGCTGTCCCTCAGGAGAAGCTGCAGACCCCAGGGAGGTCTCACTTCCCTCAGTCTCCTCCAGGCTGAACAGACCAAGTGCCCTCAGTCGCTGCTTGTGCGGCCCCTCCAGACCTTTCACCATTTTGATGGCCCCTCTGTGTAACCTGCTCCTCTTCCCCGCTCCCGTCTCCTTATTTAACACAAATATATTGTGTATAGAATGGTAGTATCCCAGAAGGGCTTGAGTTGGAAGGCACCTTAAAGCCCATCCAATGCCACCCCCTGCCATGGCAGGGGCACCTTCCACTGTCCCAGGGTGCTCTCCAAGCCCTGTCCAACCTGGCCTAGGACACTTCCAGGGATCCAGGATCAGTCACAGCTTCTCTGGGCACCCTGTGCCAGGCCCTCGCCTCTCCCAGGGAAGGGTTTCTCCCCACTCTCCCCCTCTCCCTGCCGGGTGTTCCGCGGGCCGTGCCCCGCGCTGGCCTTTCCCCCTCAGGGCCCGGGGGCGGTTGGAGCCCGCCCGGGCCGGGCCGGGCTCGGCGGCTCCTGGGCGGCGCTGGGGCTCCCCCTGCGGGCCGCGCCGTGGAACTGTGCGGGGGAGCGAGCTGTGCTGTGCAGGCCGGCATTGAGCTTCTTTCCTCTCTTTTCTAGTCCTTTTTTTTTTTTTTTTTTTTTTTTTTTTTTTCCCTTCCTCTGCTCTGGAGACAGGATTAGAAGGCTGGGAGTGTTCAGCCTGAAGAAGAAGAGGCTCCAGGGAGACCTTAGAGCCTCTTCCAGCGCCTAAAGGGAGCATATAAAAAAGGGTGTTTTTACGTGAGTAGATAACGATAGGACAAGGGAGAATTGTTTTAAACTAAAAGAGAAGAGATTTGCATTAGATATTGGGAAGGAATTGTTCCCTGTGAGGGTGGGTAGGCCCTGGCACAGGGTGCCCAGAGAAGCTGTGGCTGCCCCTGGATCCCTGGCAGGGCCCAAGGCCAGGTTGGACAGTGGGGCTTGGAGCAGCCTGGGACGGTGGGAGGTGTCCCTGCCCATGGCAGGGCGTGGGGCTGGATGGGCTTTAAGGTCCCTTCTGACCCAAACCATTCCGTGATTTATTGCCCTTGGCAAAGAATGCTTGTTTAGGGGGAAAGGTCTGGGGTATGTTCTGTTTTTGTAATAACAAGTAGCTGATTCCAGTTTTGATCAGACATTAACTGGTCACCGCTGGCTTCCTTCTGCCACTTGAACAAGCAGAAGAAAAGGCAGAAAGATAACAAAGGCAGCCACGGGATCAGCTGACGGGGAATCAGAGTTCCAACCAGAGTTCCAGGGTTTATTCTTTCATCTCACCAAAGCAGTATCTATTGGCTTTGCTTGTGCTGAGCAGCTGTTTGACTCCACTGCAGTCAGACAGTGAGCATCTGAAAACATTCCCTGAAAACCTTCTGAGCCACAATTCTGATTTCTGAAATATTCAGAGCCACAGGGCTGATGGCCAGACTGAAAGTGAATGTGTATTCTACTGAGAGGTAGGAGGCTGATGGTGTGACTTGTTGAGAGTCAAACATGGTCTGTGTTGCAATTTGCTCTGGTGGAAGCTGTCCCTGTCCATGGCAGAGGGGTTGGAACTAAATTATCTGTAAGGTCACTTCCAACCCAAACCATCTGTGGTTCTATTTGAAAACAGAAAAATCTGTGAGAGAAAAGCAGACCTGTGGAGCTGCCTCTCTCCCTTTTTCTGTTGGCTGCTCTAGTTTGGATGTAACTGACTCACAGTGAATGACGAATCCTTCTCCCACATCCAGTAAAACTTTAGTTAATACAAAATTTGTCAAAACTTAAGAGACAGGGATAGAAACCTTTCTTAGAGAAACAGAAATTACACTTCTAAAGGTGTCACTTGCCCCCTTCCTTCCTTTGGGCAGTCATGCGGGGGGCCCAGAATGGGAGTGTGAATGGCAATACTTCAGTTGCTTTTGTGCTTCTGGAAAAGAATGAAAGAAGGGTTTGGTGTTGTAAGATCATTTATTGGTCCTTTGAAATATGACAGGTTTGGCTGCTGTTAAAATGCTGTTCCAGATTAGGAGCAGGAGAACTGACAAACTCTATTTTGCCTGTGATCAGCCTTACTGATGTATTATTCAGCCGTGATTATGTTTTAATGGACTAAGAAGTGTAGGAATGTTTTGCTATGGCTGGATGGGAGTGGTAGAGATCACTAATTACAACATCTTCATTATAAATATGGATTAACCTGAAGGTTAGAAATTACATGTCTTTTCCAGTGGAGTAACTAATTCTGTGGAGTGTAGTGAGAGATGGAAATGAATGTTTTTCTCTAGTTTTGCACACATTGAGAGAATTGCCCTAACTCTGGTGAAGAGCAGGTCTCTCTTTAGTAAACCTGTAACTCCTACAACTAAAGAATAGCTGTTTCTCATCTTTCTCCCCCATTTCCACTTTACTGGTGAGCAGCAGAGTCCTGACACACATCCAACACAGCATGGCTTCCTACAGACTTTCCCTCCTGGCTGATTCTCTGCTGTACAATAAGGAATAAGCTTACACTGCAGCCTGTCTTACCATGGAAGCACTTCACGCTCCTCTCCTCTATCTTGATTACTCCTCATCAGTCAAATGTGGTTGCAAATAATTTTATAATGCCAAATCAACATAACTTGCATTAAATTTGATAGGGTATGTCAGCTGAAAACCTGAGACTGACAGTTAATGTGTTAGGCTGAGCTTTTTATTTCAGCCCATTGGAATGGAGGCAGGTCCTCCAGGTAGACTGGTAGGATTAAATTGGTGCATTCAGGTGTGCATCAGTACGTAATTTTACTACATCAAGGACACAGTTCTGCTGCTGGAAGTGTGGTGGTTTCCTTGCAGCACATCCATGCTCTGCTGGCTGGACTCCATCGAGGCTGCCTGCATGCTGCTGGGTTTGAATGGCATCTCTGGCCTGTCACAAGCACTGTGGTCATACTGGGTCAGGTGTGTCAGGGGCTGCCCTGTGCTGTGCTCTGTCCCGTCCCCGAGCAGAACAATGGAATCTGTCTGGGCAGAGATGACGTAAAGCTCCCACACCTGCCCTCTGCAGCCTGCCCCGGACAAGGAGCATTCAGACAACTGATTCCATCCATTTTTAAGTGGTCTGAGCCTTTAAAAGTCTCTTTGAATAAGTGAAAATTGTGATGTCTTACCCCCTGTGCAGGCAGGCAGGTCGTGCTCAGAGATGCCTGTGTGTTATTGATAGAGACTGGTGCTTTGCTGTCCTCTTGCTTCAAAGCAGTATCAGGAGTTATCTAATATTGAGATATCTTGTTATTTTACGACTTTGAACTGAAGGGCGAGAGCAAGACAAAAGACTCGAAAGGGAAGCTCAGGCTGTAATGTGTTTATGTGAAAAGTGGGTTTTAAAGCTTTGAAAGGATTGTAATGCTCTTCTACCTTGAGATGCTAATGCTGAAACTTGAAACAGAGCACAGTACCATTAGCAATTAAATGTGTCTGTGTACTGCTCTTACATCTTGTAAGGCTCTTGCAAATCAAAAGGGAGAGGTACACACGTCTAATAAAATAATGATTGGGAAAGCAGAGTTCCAAAGCCCTGCTTGCAATTCGCAGACAGGAGCTGCATGCCTGGCATATTTGTATAAGGTTTTAGAATTAAATTAATTGCCCCAGGCTTTGTACTTGCAAAGGATTGATTTTTGCTCTTTACCTGTGTGCTGTTGATACTTTGCCTTTGTTGATACTACGCCTCTACTTCAGTGGCTTTTGTGCTGTATCATTCCAAGATTTTAACTCAAATTTTATTTTCTATCTTTGAATTGCTTATACCATTCTTTTGATGGCAAAAAATTTATGTCTGTATTGAAATTACATCTCAATACACAGATAACTTCTTAGAGAAGTTAATTCCAAATTTTGAGTAGCATATACAAGATTACAGATGTAAATACCAACATCCAATGAATAAAGCATGTTAGTAAGAAAGTGGAAATACTTCTGGATCCTGTCTGTAGAAACCAATAGCTGAGTAAGTCTGCACTGGATTTAAATTTTTGGTGAATATGTTTATTCCAGTTACGAGTTTTAACATTTCTGACACCTGTTTTATGTTTATTTTGCTAAAATAAAATAGGGTGTATGCATGTATATGTGCACATATGTATGTTTATTATGCACATGATGTATTTGTTACAGCAAATGCAATGTAAACATACAAAAGTTCACATTTCTTTAAATACTGAGCTTAACTGTCAACCACAAAACATATTTCCAAACTCTTTCAACATGTGTAACATATACAATCCAAATTAGAACCAGCACAATAGCAGAGCTACCCATATGGTAGTGATAATTATGTTGAAAGTGTTTGTCTTGTGGCTCAGAATGAAGTTGGAAGATCCAATGTGAACTGCCTCATGCTGGGGGTTTGTAGCATGCCTTTAAAGTGCGTATGTGAGTGATTTGCCATGGCCATGCTGGGTTAGATGAGTTAAATATGAGGGGGTTTGATATGGTGGTCATTTGACAGGAGTGTTTAATGTGTATTTCTAACAGAGTTATTGAAGGGCTGTCTTGACAAAGGTAGTGTTGCATGTTTGTATGTCTGTTTTATGTATGTGATCTTTAGAAAATCATGAGAAAAGATGGGTTTTCTGTATGTTGTGCTGCAAGAAACACCTGAGACAACCCTGTCCAGCCATTGCAGAGCATGAGTGTGTGGATGTTAATGGAAAGCATAATCTCCAGCAGAATAGTTAGAACTGCATTTATGAATGGGCCAGGGGTCTTCCATTGAAAACCTGCTTTAAAATAATTAGTTAATTCTTTAGCACACTTGTGACCAGCTCATGCTGTTTTTTGTCAGGTTAAATATGCCAAGGCAGGATACAAGCCTAGTGGAAAATGGGGGTATTGAGCTTTCCATTATGTATGGGCAAATAATAACAACTGTGAAGAAAAAAGGCAGTGGCTACAGCGGTAGATAATGTGGGATTTGTGATAAATACTCCTAGATTTACAATTTGTTCTGCCTTAATCTCTCAGTCATGTCCTGTGGTTTCCATATCATGCAAATCAGTGTGAAACAGAAGCAAGGTGTGCTCTAAAAAGAGACAAGCAATTTTCAACACCCAAGTGATGTTTTAGGTGAAATAGTGTGGGACATATTTGTATGTATGGATAACAGTCTTTTATGAATAACACAAAATGCAGCACTGTGAGTGCGGGACATGTTGATATCAATCTAGAAGTGTTCCATTTGTAGGTTTAGCATCTGAACTGAGACACTGTAGTGTGTTCCTGCTGGCAAACACTGAAATCTTGTTTGGTGTTACAGTCAGTGTGCAGAAAGATCCCCATTTTGATTCATTAGGGTTTATTTCTGGGGGGAAAAAAAAAAAGGTGTAGTGGCATTTCACAACCGTTTCAATGGAAATATTGAGGTGTTAGAGGAAAATCGGTCTTGGTTTTAGGAACTGTGTGGAAATACAAATTATGATCTAAAGAAATTGATGTTGTGAATTAACCTGCTGTCACAGGCATTTTATTATGGATTTGTATTTACTAAGCATCCTAAAATTGTATTTACTAACAGTCCTAAGTGCTAGCTTCTCATTTTATTAAGCAGAGAAGGTTTCTGTGGAGGCTGGATATAAACCCATCCCTTCCAACTCCTGGGCTTGTGCTCAAGGGCAGTGCTGTTGATACTCTGAATTTGCAAAGTCAAAATCTCGGTTGATCTTTGCTCTTGGCTTCTTTATTTATTTCTGCTTTGGTCTCTGAAGGTTAGTTGCTTGCTGTGATGTGAGAAGGAAAAGAACACAGGGATAAGGGGAATAATGTTTTAATCCTTTCAATGTTGTTGCAGGAGTGACTTCTAACTTAATACCTGTTTCGGTTATTGACCCTCTTTTGGGGAGATATTGAATGTGTGCATTTTATTGATTGTGCAAATGCTCATCCACTTTGGGAAGCGAATTCCTGTGAAGCCTCACAGGTCAGTCCTCGCTGAAAGAGAGAATTACTTGCCTTAAAATCAATGGGATGAGGCCAGCTTGTATCACACCATTTCTGATGGTGACCACTGTGGGTTTGGGTTTTTCTGCATCAGCCATTTCCTTCATCAGTAACTGATGCCTTGTGTGATCTGAGTAAGGGATCTCATATGTCTGTGTATTTAAACACTTACTTGCAATTTCATGTGGCAGGGGTGGAGCATGGGCTTGTGTAGGAAAATGCTGGTAACACAGCTGCTTTGATGCAGCTTAACTTTTTAAAGTGAATTCTGGTGCTTCCAGAATTTCACTTCTACAGTTTGGCTGCGGAGTAGCTGCTGAGCAGCCTTGGTGCCCAGCAGCTTGGTTTGGTGTAGGGCTGTAGTGGTCCCTCTGTAGCAATAGGTGTGAGCCAGACTGTGCTGCTGTGGTTTAAGACAGCTCCTGCCATCTCCTGCTTTGGTGGAGCGCTTTTATTGAGCAGAAATGGATTTCTTTTGAGGGCATGCATCTCCTACATTAAGTGGTCTGGGAGCTTTTTTAATCCTACCAACTGTTTTGTAGTTTGGAGAGATCATTGCTCAAACTGGCCACTCGTTACGGTAACAGATGCCAGCAAATGTTGGTCCATTTGGAGTGACAACTGAATTTTTTCCCTCTTATAAGGAAATGCCCTGTTTGTGTGTTTTGCTCTCCCAGCACCCCTGGCTGCTCTCCCACGCGTGTCAGTGTATGGCAGCGCGGGTAAAGCAAACTGTGAGACAAAATGGCATGAAGCAAGTTCTCAACTCAGTGGCCTGAATCTGCCTCACAGGCACCAATTCTGAAACTCCAGGGGGATAAAGGCAGCACGTTGTTACCTCTGTAACTCCCAGCACACTGACTCCCCTCATGCCGGCTGTTGCTGAGTCACTCGCCAAAGGATGCCGGGTTTGTGCAGCGATGGGCAGCGCTGCTGGAGCCTGGGAGGCAGCTTGGCTCTGCAAGGTTCATTGTTTGGGGACAATGACTGGGCGCAGGCTCCGTGAGCAGAGCAGGGGCTGGCTCCTGCCTTGCAGCCCCCTCGGCTTTGCGAGCAATTGGAAATGTTAAAAATAGGCAGCAGCGATTGCAGGCCTGCCCGCGAGGATGAAAGCATGCCTTGTTTGTGTGCCAGCCAGATGCGGGTGCGTCGGATGACATCCCTGCACGGCTCCCTGTCCCCGTGTCCGTGTGAGCCCGAACAAACGCTTTCCTGGATGTGTGCCAGCAGCTCCCTGCAGCAGCGATCCAGCCCTCGCTGCCCCTGTGCCCTGCCGCACCCATGGAGCCCTGGCGGCTTGATTCCGGGCACCTGCTGTGATGTGTGCCAGCAGCTCCCTGCAGCAGCGATCCAGCCCTCGCTGCCCCTGTGCCCTGCCGCACCCATGGAGCCCTGGCGGCTTGATTCCGGGCACCTGCTGTGATGGATGCCCTGTGATGCCCTCTTGCCCTTTGCTTTACACACCTCCTGTTTTGTGGCCACCCTCTCCTGTGGCACAGCCTTGCTAAAGCCACCAAGGGAGGACGTTTCCCTGTGCTGTAAGTGTTGGATCTGCCTCAGGTGACACAGTCTTGTGGTTGGCCTAGTGACGATGTCAAGCGAGTTCCCATCTTCTGTGCTTGTTTTCCCAGAACAAAGGTCCCTGTGTGTAAAGAAAAAGGGATGTGGTTTTGCCCTAATGAAAGGTTTCTGTCCTAGAACTATCAGGTCAGAGCAGTCCTGGCTGGGCTCTGTGCACAGTGCAGCAGTGTCTTCCTCTCTCCCTGGCTCAGCATCATCCAGCACAGGCTTTTGCCAAGAACTCTTACAACCCTGGATCACTGGCTCTTTAGCAACACCATTGCAGGCTTTGAGAGAGCCTGGAGCGATGCCACGAGGCAAAGAGACCTCTGCTCCTCCTCCCTTCGTGTGAGGGGGGAGATATTCATGCAGCAACTCTCACAGGAGCAGCGGATCCAGTGTGCTTGCAGCCAGGTTCTGCAGGGTTTGTCCCGGGGATTTGAGAGCTTTGCAGAGCCGGAGCAATGCCTCGTGTTTCCACAGCATGGAGGGGATTGAGAGCAGAATGAAATCCATAGTCATGAGTCCTCCACCAGCTTTGGTTGTGAAACCCCAGCTCTTTCAAAGCATGTGGGTGATCCACGGTGACTTCACAGGGCAAAAACTCCAGCAGAAATTTGTTCAAGGTGTTGGTTTTGCCTTATTCACCCCAGGAACTCAGATGCTTGAAATAGAACCAAAGGCATGACTTGGGTGGGGCCTGCGTGAAGGGAGGCAGCACCCAAATCATAGAATCACAGAATATCCTGAGTTGGAAGGGACCCACAGGGATCGTCAAAGTCCATCTCCTGGCCCTGCACAGGACCAAAGCTGCTGAGGACAGCAAATTTCTCCTAATGGGAGCATGAATTGATTCCTCTCAGCTCTTGGGCACTCCCAGACTTTCTCTTCCAGTGTTTCTTTGGGAAGCTATTCCAGGAACTCAGTATTTTTCCATTTGGTGTGGCTGCAGGAGTGTCCCTGTGGCAGATGGCTCTGCCCAGCCAGGGGTGCTGCAGACCTGGGGCAGCGGGTCCTGCCCTGACCAGTGACATGACAGAGGGAGCAGAGGGGTTGTTCGGGGATTTTTCTTTGGCAAGTCACTTGTTTCTATTTACAAGCTCTACCAGTGTTTTAATTAGGGTAATTACCCTTGACCAGCTAAGTGTAATGGCCTGCTGCCTCTCTAATGGCTTTTCCTTTGTGATTTCCCTGCTTGGTGCTGGGATGGCACCGTGAGAGCTGGGAGGGGAGGAGAGAAGAAACTGCAGGAGAGGTTATTGCATCCTGCTCGGGACTGGGAGAACTTTCAGATCATTAAGAATGGTAATTTATTGCCTCCCCCTCCCCCCCCCTTTTTTTTTTCTTTTTATTTTCTGCCTTAATTTCCTTTTTTTGTTGTTGTTGTTTTTGTTTCTTTGTTTCCTTCATGGAAGAACTGTTCACCAGAGCCACAGTTTTCATTTGGGAATATCATCGACTGTTTGGGCATGATTGCCCAGTTGAGAAGTTTCCACTCACGACAAAATAATAAGCAAAATTTTGCTAAGGGACTAGTGGGAACTTGTGATGAGACCCTTTGAAAGAGGCTCCAGCAGGAGCAGTTTTCTGTCTGAAAATGTTTCCAGGTTGGGATAGGGTATGTGTGAAGTGGGGAAACCAGAAAACAAAGTAAAATCAGTAACCACTGTTAAAATACATAAGCCAGTAACTTTGGGGTTAAGATTGGTTTTGGGGGTTTTGTTCAGATTTTCACAATTCTGGTAAGCAATCAAATGGATAAAATACAGAATACATGTTTTCTGGGGTTTATGATTTGCTTACAGTACATGTTCTCAGATTTTACTGGTGTAAAGACTTGTCTCCTCATTCAGCTGATTGATTCCCAAGCAGATCTCGCTGGGGGAAGCCTGGCTCGCAGAGGTGCTGATAAATCATCCCAAATTGCAGGGGTTTATGCCTTGTGTTGGAGGAGCTCTTAGCACAGTGCTGTGCCACTGCTGCTCCTCGCTGGCCCTGCAACACGAGTCAAGATTTGGCTCTTGGTTTATTAATCAGGCAGGGAAGGCAGCACTCGCGGTGTCCCTCGGGGTGAAGCAGGGGGCTGGGTCAGCAGTGTCTCACGCTGCTCTGGGGAAGCCACCTCACCTGCCAGTGCTGCTTTCTCCCCTCTGAAAGAAAATTCTGAGCTTTCCTGCCCGTGGGAAGTGTCCTGAGGAGGAGGAGGAGCAGCAGGTATGGACATGTAGGTATGGACAGCACGTGCTGTGGCATGGCCGGGCAGCAGCAGAGTCCAGTACTGCTCTCAGAAGCTCCCTGCAGCCTCAGCCTGTGGGGATTTGTTTCCTCACTGCATAAAACTAGTGAGTGGATTCAAGAAATAGTGTAGATGTTGTGTATGTACTGTGGAGGGAATATCCTGGAAGCATAGTGCTCTGCTTCAGGTCTGCCATCGCTCCTCAGACAGCCTGGGGCTCTGTGCTGCTGGATGGAAGGTGCCCCCTTTGGAAACCTGCAGTGCAAAAGCACAGGCCACCACCTCTGATTATAACCATACAGAGAATTGTGAGCAGCAGTGTTCAATTTATCTCACATTTATCTCACATTTTCATTTCTAAACTCCATTAAAGCCCTAACAGTGTTTCTAGAAACAGCCTTTTAAAATTCTCACTTGTTTATGTTATACCTCCAAAGATGCTCTTCCTCTCAGACGTGTGGTGCTAGCCACGGTGAAAAATTTGGAACAGCTGAAAATATCTCTGTATTATAAATTTTTTACAGTAACTGCATCTGTAATCTGTGCTATGGACACTTCCAGAGATTGTGTTGCCGCACTGCAGAGTTTCAGAAAGCTCTGCTGAGATTAAATGTTTAAAAAGAAATGTCTTTAATCAATGGTGAAAGTGGTGGATTCTTTTGGTTAGGTGATAATATTACTGGTGATAAATTAACAGTATGGAAAGGATTTAAGGAATGTATTGTCTGAACTTCACATTTCAGAGTTGACAAATCTGGGTTCTGCTGCATTCATAGATTGGCAAATCAAATTTATCTAAAGAGCGTGAACTCTATTTTTTGAAATTTTCCTGCACTGAATACCTTCAAAATAAAGAAAAATGCTCTTCATATCCCTTCATTAGCATGTAGTGTGCCATGGCAGATTTATGAAAGGCATCTCAGTGCTGGAGTGCCCTGGTGTTTTATCCCATTTGGTAAATAGCATGATGATGTGCTGGGCACTCAGGTTTCATTCTGTGTCCCATTCATCATCCTGCTATGTGACTCCAGACTATTGCACTCCTTTGTCTCAGTTTACCTGGGTATGAAATGTTCATACTGTCTCCTCCCACTCTCATGAAATGTAATTAAGTTAATGCTTGCAAGTACAGTTTAAGTACAAGCTGCAGCTGTTATTTCCTAAGGTTTTAATGCATGTAAGAAAAAAAAAAAAAATCCTTCTTGGTCCACTTCAGTTTGGGGTTTATTTTTGGTTTCTGCCTTTTTTAGTTCTTTTTTTATCTTTTTCTATAGCTGTTACAAGAACTTCAGGAGAATGTGACATTCAGTGAGTGACACCAGAGCCGGTGGAGGAGGGAGGGCTCCAAGTGTAAGCAGTGATGCTGGAGATCATTAACACTGCTATTTATAACTCTAAAAACTGGGTTTCAAGGGGAAACATCTAGGCTTAGCATGGCTAATTATACAGCTGTTAACTGATCTAACAGTGATCCTAATTCCAGCAACCCTTGGCACTGACACTTCATGGCTCTGTGTGGGGAGCTGATGGGGCACTGAGCCCGTCAGGTGTCTGCTGCCTGCCCGGCTTCCCTGGAGCACGGCAGGGTGGCAAGGGACACCTAACACCTTCCACTGCCAGTGTGGCCATCCCAAACACTCCTCTTCAGGCAGGGTAAGGCACCTGGGCTGCAGGCTTTAAGGAAATCTCCAGTTAAAGTCAAAATGATAGAGCAGGAGTTACCGGAGGATTTGACAGCTGCTGAATCCTCAGAGTGACTCTAGACACACATACAATGTTTGCATTATTAATTTAATGTCTTTGCACTTTGTAGAAGTGCTTTCTGTAGAAGTATTGCCTCAAGGATCTATCTGCATAGGTTTAATGCTAAGATCAAGGTCTTTATTTCCATTTAAAGGCATAAATTAGAAAGCAATCTCATGAAAAAGTCTGATCAGTCACAGGATCAAATGGATTCATCAGAAGTGTGTGATGTGCTCTCCTGTCACTTTCCTTTCTCCTGTGTTGAATCTCTTCCTATTTTTGAAGTTTGAAATCACTCAAGTGTGACCTATTTTCCTGTTCATGTTGTCTGTTTGCATTTTCCCCTATTTGCAGGTGGGAGATGCTTGAAGGGAAGGTGAAGAAGGGTTGTCCCTCAGGCAGCCCTGCCTCCCGCTGGCTCCTGGGGCTCATGGGTAGGCAGACAGGGGCTTAAAGGCCCTGGGTACACTGAGTGATTGTCAGAGAGGTGGTGGTGTTCACATTGACCTTATTATAACATTTATAGCTTCAAGGCAAATGCAAAGCAGCAGAGCCTGCAGCAGGCAGGTTCCCATTCCGGGCTGGGAGCAGGGGAGTTTGCTTTCTGCATTTGCTGGTGTTCCTGTTGTTAGTTTTCATGTGTGAGTGGTTGCCTTTACTTTCTCTTTTCTCCAGTATTTGATCCTCACTGAGGGCAACAGGAGGTGGCCCAATGGAAGGCAAAACCAGTTTGGGCCAGGGCATGGTATACGTGTGAAAAGCTGTTCATGTTTGCTTGCTGGAGTGCATGAGTAGAGCAAATTGCTTGGCCGAGAGCCTTCTGAAAATGTTTTGTATCTGGGATGTACAGGTTTTTTTTACTATTAGCTTTTACTTTTTTAAACGAAAATAAACTATGTGAAGCATATTTATCTCCCCATCTCTCATGGTTTTGCTGTTGTGTTACATTGATTTCTGTGCATTCTGTGGGGATTCATTACCTCCAGTCCTGCCAAGTGCTCTGGATCACTGCCTGACAGAAGTGCACATTTTCTCCCTTCTTTCCCCTCACCCTCCATCTCAGCCTCTTGAGCTTCCACAGATCAAAGGAGAGTTCTGTTTTATTTTTAAATTTGGTGTTTATTGAGTAAAAGGGACAGCGTAATGTCATTATGGATGGTATCTTTAAAGCTGCAGAGCAGCAGCTGTTGTCCCCGTCTCTCTTCACAGACGCCCCAGTTGCTTACCAGAAAAGCTGTAAGTTACATCCTGGCTTCTTCACTTGGAGAAAACAGAAGCCATCCCTAGGAAGCAAAAGGGGTTGAAGTATCCCATGCACGTTGGTGTTTTGGGAATAACTACAGACCGTCGTGCTAGAAGTGCCGCGTATTGACCTGAATTTGGCTCTGCTCGTTGTGTTATGGATTGGAGCTATTGTGTTCACCTGCAGCGTGTCTGCAGGGGGACACGAGTGACAGTCTGCCCTTCTCCAGATGGTGAATGGTGCCTCTCTTTTCCCTCATTCCTGGTGTTGCATGGTTAGGGGAGGTGACCAGCAGATGTGGAAAGAAGAGGAGAAAGTATTTCACATTCATTTTATGTGAGATATACCAAGAAAAGAAGATGTGCTTTTATTTTCTTTTCCTAGTATTGCCAACATATTTGCAATACCCTCTTTGCTGGAGGAGGGTTTTTTGCAAGCCCTTACACAGTGCGTGCAGCTGCTCGGGTTTGTAGGTACCTTGCTTTGCTCCCTTGTGTTGTGCTCAGAGGAGTTAGAAACACAGATTTGACTCTTTTTCACCTTGCAGCATTTCCTTCATCCCCTGGTGTACTTGTGCACACCCATAGCCTCGTGTTTCCAGAAGAACTCAGTGAGGTGTAATCTGCTTTGGGAGCTCTGGGTCCTGGCTGCTCTCACGTGTCCTTCTCACAGCCTCCCTCATCAGCAGGTGTCATTGCAGCCCCATGGCTGTGCTTCCATCCCCTGATTGTCTGAGCCCAAACCCACCATCATTTCGAGGCAGCCGTCCAAATCTTCTAGGGAATATGTTACACTTCTCCCAGAGGAAAAGCACTCACCAGACAGTGTGAATGGCACAGATTTTTCACAGGCAGAGCTGTACAAGCAAATCCCCATGCCCTGCTCTGGTCTGTGGGGAGCCACAGCTCAAGCTGCTGGAGGGGACGTGTGTGTTCACTTACTTTGCTAATGCAAACAGGAGTCTGAGGGCTCGCCCCCCTGTTCTTCCTGTGGGGCATGCTGAGCTCATGGGACTGAGTCATCTGGCCTCCTGCTTTTCTGCTGGCCCCTGAATCTGCTTTAGGAGCCCCAGCTGCTTGTGCTGGGACCAGCAATGCTGGGCCTGCATCACTCCCCACGTGTGATGGCCGGGGGTGTGAGGAGCAGGAATCGGGCTCTGAGCAGAACAGGGTCCTGAAGGCGCTGCTTCCTCTTCTGCTTGAAATGGAAACCAGAGTCATGATTCACCAGCCATTTGTAGAGACCTTTTAGACAGTGAAAACTGGGATTGAAGACGCATTTCTTTGAGAGCTTGTGTGTTCTGTTCTTCCATTCTCCAGCTGTGTCCTGGGGCATCTGAGGGAGTCACCTGGGCCAGGCTGATGGGAATCTCCAGCTGCCCGAAATCAGGCTTTGCTGTCTGGGCACAGCAAATGCTAATGGTCAAAGCAGATGATTAAATAAAAGTGGAGTAAAAGAAAGTCTTAGAGCTGGGGAAACTTAGGCATGACTGTAACAAAGGAGTTTCTGGTTCCTGGTCTGTTTTCTGCTGGAGTAGCTTTGTTCAAACTAGTTCGAACTAGGGTTTCTAAGCCAGCAGAGAGGCTCCACAAAAGAACTAATTAAAATGAAGAGTGTAAACACCCTCACCCCTGCGGACTTGGACACATTCCTGAAGAAATGTTGCTATGTGCCTTTGCTTGCTAGTGGTACCAAATGAAAATATACCAATTTATAACACTAAGGTTGTTATTATATAAATAAAGCAATATGCTTCTGTTTAAAGAAACAATAGGTGTTCCAGTAGCAGCCTTTTCTTCACAGCTAGAGGGAGAATGTGGAATATAACGTGGACTCAGATTTTATTTTTACCTCTCCAAAACAGCTTGGTCCTTCAGTGGAAAGAGGGTGGAGAAGCATTGACCTAGATCATCTTTCTTATCTGGCTAAAATCCATCAGTGCATAGTTGTATAAAAATGAGAGATAAAAAGTGGAAATTATATCAGAAAAGGGTTTAATTTTCTTTAATTTAGCTTGAAAGTTCATCTCCAGTAATTTACCTTGCTGCTTTTTTTATTCAACTTCAGCTCTGCAGTCCTGCTGGGTAAGGTGTAAGAGGACTCATTACTTCTTTCTTAATGGGAGCTGTAATTCAGTAATTTTCATATTGGACTTCACAGCTGACTGGTAGAATTTGTTGGTTCAATACAATATGTGCTGTGCATCAAGTGTGTAGATGTACCCAAAATATGTTGTGCGTAACAAAGAGCCTGATTGTTAGAATTCCTTTCTGAATTGGTGTGAAGCTGAGTGTCACACAGCCCCAACACACACATAATGCTGGTCCTCTTTTCTTGTCTTGCTCCCTGGAAAATGTGACCAGCGAGTGGCAATACTGTTGAATGCTGCTTTTATTAGCAGCAGCTTATGTGGGGATGTTGTCCCATTCCTTTGGGCCATCTCTCCCATGTGCTTTGCAACAGTGTTGAAGGCAATGAATAAAAACATTCAGGGGGGAAACAAGAGTCGTTTGTGAGGAGCTCTTTGCCCTCCTGCTTTTCAGGGTGGCTGAAGAAGACTCGGATGCCAGCAGTGATATTGAAACACATCAGTCCTTTTTCTGAATTCCATTTTTCTGGATCTAAAATGTGTTCTGTTATGGGAAGAATAATAGCAAAGCTTGCTGCTGCATTGACTGTCCTGGGCGACAGCTAGGAACTACTGAGGGCTTTTTAATACTCATCAGAAAGTAGTGCACAAAACCTACAGCAGAGGGTTGGTATTTGCTCTGCTACAATGAAAAAGAAGTTTAGTTCCTTGGCACGGAGTTTGTACAGTCTGAGGGAAGCGGGAGCCTCTGTAGAAGCTTTGAAGGTTTCAACACTTGCAGTAATAGGACATGTGAGAAACAAAGCTCCAAAGATACTTTAGAAGGTGTAGTTACAAGTCCTGGCTTATCCAGAACCTGATTCTGGTATCTCCCAATGCCATTCACAAGTCAAGGTACATGTTGGTGAAGTTCAGGAATGGGGAGAATGTAGGAAATTCTGCAGATGAGCAGGAACTCTGGGAACATGACTTACTGAGGATGGGAAAAAAATCCTGTTTCCATGCTTTCCTTTCACTGAGAGATATTTAACCCTAACACTGAGCATTTGGGGTCATGCCCTTAGATGATGGTGTAGCTGTTGGCTTAGTAGCTTATTATTTGTGTCTGTACTTGTATCCTGTGTAAACAGCAGTGAGGAGGAGGAGGGTGCTGGTTGGGAGACCAAAACCAGGAGGGAAGATGGAGGATGCCATCTGTCCCAGTCTGTCTGCAAGGATGTGCTGGCAGGGGAGGGTGACCTGCGTGCTTAACACCCAGGTAAATTAATTTCTCTCTGCAGGGGCTTGCAAACCATTTTTTCCAAGTAATGTGGCCTAGATACCCCTTTAGACAGGAGAGATCTGAGTCTATTTGTTGATGCTGTTTAAATTTCAGTGAACAGTTAACCAGGACCTGGAGCAGGGCAGGAGGTGTGGGGTCTGTCCGGCCATCACAGCAGGCTGTGCATCAGCAGGGGGGAAATCCTGCCACATCCCTGTTACCTGGCAACAGGGAGTGTGATACTGGCATCAACAGAGAATTGCTTCAACCTACAAGCACTCACTTGTCCTCAGCATAGCGCTGGCTTCTAATGCAGAGTTCAATTGCACTGTGACAGCTGGCCGGGAAAACACGCTCAGGAGGCTCCCCGGGGAGCCACGGGGATCCATGGTGACAGCCCTGTGTGCCCCGGGGACATCTGCAGGGGACCCCCGGGGTGAAATGGAGCCCTGTGAGCTGTCATCGAGAGCCAAAGCAGGATTTCAGAGCGGCACGGGCAGTGCCTCACTGACTCCAGCCCCAACAGCTGAGCCTTGTGCTTCCCCGCCTGACTCGACAGCAAATGGCACAGGGCCCCTCCTGGCTGGCATCAGGGATGGTTTTCTCTTTCTCAGTTGTTCATCTCTGGAGTGATTGTTTAATTCTCTTTCCATCATGCAACAGGGACCTCCTGGCAGCCTGGTGCCCTGTACCTCCCTGATGTATTCTACGCTGGCATAGAGACGGATCCTGATCTAATAATTCATATATCATTCAGTTCCCTGTGGTTTAGGGATTAGCCAGGTTATGCTAAAACTATTTTTTTCCCCCCAGTCATTTACATATTAACTTTCTTGTGCATTACTGATTTGGTTCTGGTGAAGTTCATCTTGTTGCTAGGAGGGATAAGCTTTGAGACACTGAAGAATTATTCAGAACGTCTGCAGATGGAAGAAGTTAATACTGCTCTGGTTTGTATTGGGATAGCTGTCATGTAGTTTTAAAAGACTGTGGAAATTCTGGCAGCTTTTCCTTCTAGAAAACTCTAGGTGAGTTTTTAAAGCCTGAATGGTACCTCTGCCTGAATGACAAAGTTCTTCATTGCAATGGGAATAGCAGAGCCCCTGTGGGACCTGCACCTGGAAGGGTGCTTATGGTATATCTTTTCCCAGAGTAGAAATTCATTGGAAAAGTCATTAACTTATATTTATATGTGAGAATAGGAGTAATTGAGTCAGTGTGTGGAGGAAATACCTTTCCTTTCCAGGCAAACTGGGACTTTATCTAGAAGCTTTCGTCTTCAATTAATACAAAAAGGCTTGGCTGTTTATAAGTATTGCTTGCATTTGGTGCTCAGCAAAGTTTGCCTTTTAAAGGGATGCTCTTGGTCAGCTGTCACCTAATTCCTTTATGTCATGTTTATGTAAGAAGGGCATGCTAATTTTAGAAACTTAACATAGATGTCAATATGCTGGGGGATGAGATTGTGCTCGAAGAGGAGGATGGACCAGCAAATTCACTTCACAGCATGAGCAGAGCATTTGTGTGTGCTGTGTCCTGGGAATACCAGGAGCAAAAGCACAACCTTAACTGAAATTTGTCCACCTGGTGCCTCTCCAAGGCTCAACCCCAACGTGGGGTTTACCACATAGACAACTGTTGGCATCCTGCAGAAATTGCAAGATCCTGGTGCTCGATGCAAGAGTCCTCTGGGGGTGTTTGTCTGGTTAGTTGGTTGGTTGGTGTTTTAATAATGAGATCTTAACAATTTTTATTTCTCTTTGTTTATGGATTTTGAACTTTTTCTTTCTGTGCTCTCAGACCATGTGTTAAACTTTTCTGCTAGGAGATCTGAAATGTGCTTTGTGCTGTTGTTGAAATGGGGAGAGACTTACTGCGTGCTCACTGGAGCCTTCCTCGAAGAACACCAATAAATATTTTCAGGTTTCAGAAAAGAGCAGCATTTGTCATCTTGGGAGTTGTCTGCCTATAGCATATTCATGCATGAGCTACTTACTGTAGAGATCCCCCATTTCATTGCCCACGCTGTGCTGCAGTGTGCCAGCTCAGATGTGTCATCTGATTCATTTGGTAGCATTTCTCTAAAGCATGTTTTTATAGATAAGACAGTAGAGGACTTCACAGGTAGATGCACATAACTGTGTTTGGGCTGTGAACAGATACCTTCCAAAGGCACTCACTTGTGGTAAGAACAAAGAGGCTGCTCAGCAAATGCGTTTCATGATTTGGTGTATCCCATTCCTTCCCTCCTCCCTCCCCTGCAGTTGTATAAGTACTTTTGATGGCAGCTGCTGGATTAGACCCAGAAACTTAAAAGATTAAAGAAACCACTAAAAGCAGCAAGGAGGAAGTGAAGGATCCGTTTGTCTGAAGGTTTGTGTTTTTTGTACTGGTGGTTGAGAAGAAAATTGCAAACAGGCTCTGCTCTGCCACAGGGCTCTTACAGCATCTGGGCCATGAGGAGCTGGTGGTGGGGCTCCCCAGGACCTGCAGGGCTCAGCCTGGCTTTGGGCTCACCGTGTCACCTCCCTGAGCTGTGGGGTGACAGTGTCAGTGCCCATCCTGTGACCTCCTTGCTGCTGTGGCACACAAGCTCATGGAGTGATATGTGGTGTAGATACAAAAAGCTTTGCTGTCCAGAGCCTCTTATGGAATGAGATGAAACTCAGGAATTAAAACAGTGAATGGCTCAATGAGCTACAGATTCTGCATTTTCATGCTGTAGTAAACTGCTGCCTGCTGTTGCTTACGCTATCTGTTCAGCTCTGCAGGGAATGTTACTTTTAATGAATGTGGTTCTTGTCCAGGTGGTTCCAGTCAGTGATAGAGCAGATGGGGACACAGCATCTCTCACCAAATTCAGGCTGAAGTCTGATTCTTTGCCCCCATTTCCCTTTTACCCCACCCACCCTCCTTAGCCCCAAATCTAGAATCAGCTGCTTCAAGAAGTGATTTTTTTTTTTTTTTCTTTTTTTAACATAGTCTTTTGCTATGTAAAACATCTGCTGCTTTCTGGATGATCCCTAAACATTACTGCTGGGGTGTATAATCAGATGGGAAGGGAGGGGCTTCAAGAATGTGAGCCAGTCTTGCCTTTGTCATTCTAAACAAGCAGTGTTTGCAGCACAGACTGAGCTGGTGTGCATGAAAGACAGGACCCCGGGCACCCAAACGCCGTTGCTGGGGCAGGGAGTGCTGCTGAGCACGTTAGCATTATTAACATTAATCTTTCCGTTTGTCAAACAGATTTTTGAGTACATGGAGACAGCTTACCCAGTTCTTAAGACAGTGCTCCCAGATCAGCTTGTAGTTTGTTCTGTAATACCGTGTGGATTTGCTGGGATTTTCAAGTAAATACATTATGTATATGGCTTACAGATTGCTTAGGCTGTCTGCATCAATAATTAAAATGAGGGAGGGGACTATTCTGCAGTTTTCTTTTCCTCATCCTTTTTACATGTCTGTTTTAATCTTTCCTCTCTTAGGATGGGGAAGATAAACGTGTAGCAGGGGGGAGTGTCAAAGACAAGAGCTGAAGGTTTTTCCAGAAGAGACAGAGCTCATGGCACATTGCTGCAGTGCCAGCTCGCAGCATCAGCCTGACCTTTGCCATTCTATTTGCAGACACTTTGATTCAGACTTGTCAAGCACTGCCAACCCTTTGCTGTTAAAACAAGCACACCTCTCCTGCTGAGGCAGGGCACACAGCACTGCTTTTGAGCCCTGTGGCAAACATGGTGCTGTGCTGTTCAGTTGGCCAGAGCAGAGGGAAAAGTTTTGGTGGGATTTGGAATTGCTGTGATGAGTGTAGCATTGCCTAGATAGGATGGGGGTGACCTTTTGGGCTTGATTGTGCATTTTATAATAGTACTTAGTTCGATCAAGAGCTTCAATACAAGCTAGTATTTAAATTTCAAGTGTATCACAGGAATAATCAATTTCTGGTTTATATCTCCATCCTCACCTGTTCTGGAAAAGGCCATGTGTGAGGTGCAGCACACAGCACTTGGTGCCACTGTGCTACTGCTGGAGCTTTTGCTGTGGAGATTTTCATACTAGAGCTGGAAGTGTGGGCATTAGAACAATTTCCAAATGCACACACCGTGTGCTGGTACAGAGTAAGACCAGTTTCAATTTTGTCACTAGAGGGGAGAAAACACTTGGTGTTCTGTGCTGGATGTAAAGGGGGGTTTGGTATTGCTCGTGTACCTTCCACAGAGCTCTGGGGGAAGGTGTTACAGAGGCAGAGCAAAGTAAGGTTGTCCAACATTATTATTTTCTTTTCACATCTGGCTGCATAACAAGGCTGCAGTTCAGTCTCAACAGCCTATGGAATCTTTGACTGCTTTTTGAGATGGCTCATTAGGATGATTTCTTGGCTGGAAACTTTGGAATTGGCCTGACATCACCAAGTCATGGGCTAGGAAAGAACTGTGGTAGGTAACAGCTATCCTATCTCATTACTGGGCTGGACCAGGCTGTGCCCAGCAGCCTGGGAAGGAGCTGCTGGCACAGAGCAGTGCCAGCTCAGTTATGTGCAGCATCTCATGTACCACCGTGTTGCACTGTCTGTGCCACTCTCTCCACTTTCATTTGGCTTGTTTTAAGTCTCTTTGTGTTGTACTTTCCCTGTGAAAGTTCAGTTTGATTGTGGGGTTGCCTGTGGAGATCTGATGCCATCAACAGCCTCTCTTGTCCACATTGCAGTTTGTGACCTTCAAAGCCAGATGCCTTTGCTGGGATCATCCTGGCTCTGTTGCTCTCCCTTTCCATGCAAAGGGGCAGCTCTGTGCATTTCTCAAGTACAAAGACAGCAGTTGGGGCTCTGTGGAATGCCCTGGTGCTCTAAGAAAGCCTGAAGCTTTGATTAACTTCTCCAAATATACCTGAGCTGACAATGGGGTACGTAAAAACAAGCCAACAGCTGCTAGACACTAACCTAACTGCTTATTTGCAAGAATTTTCAGTCTGAGTGTTAGAAACACAGTGAATTTGGGTACTACAGCTCCTCAATGCACAAAGCTGTTCATTTTTTGGGGTGCTTTTTGGGTGTTTTCTGAACAACCCCTGTTTGTAATATTTCTTAGCTTTTCTCAACTGCTTAAAAAGTTGGCAAGGCAGGTACTCACAGACACATTACACAAGGTGTAATGCCTTATTTGCTACTTTAAACTCTCTAAGGGGCAGAGCAGTTGCTCTGGAGGAAGTACAGACTGTTATTCTCCGTGCTCAGTGCCTTGCACCAGGCAGTCCTGCTCATGGAATATAAACCCTGGGTGCTGATGTAATACAGATGTTAATCAGAATTTACAGTAGTTGAACTGAGCCTGGAATTTAGCCGAAGGGACTGAAACGGAGCATTAATCAAACGCCACAATTACTGAGCCACGCTTTCTGCATTAAAATAAACTAATATAGAAGATGCTTTTCACCCCTAACATCTCAGTGTAAAATAAGAGGACATGGTAGCAGCAGTCATTATCATTAGCCTTTACCTTTGGCTGTCTGAGTAAGGAAAAAGGCTCTGTAGATGTTTGTCTGCTCTCAGAAAGAAGATTTAGGAAAAAAAAAAAGAGGGAAAAAATGCTGGCTCTTTTTAATAAACTAGAGTAATTACAGATCTGTTTAAGTGGAGGCATATGATACGTATGTTTGTGACAATTTTCCAGAGGGATGGTTTAGCTAGTGCTAAATAACCAGGCTCATTTTCCCATAATGCAAATGTTATTCACAAACTATTACCATAATTGATGCACCGAGCCACTGTAGAGTAAATAATGCCTTGTGTGTGGGAAGGAAACTAGAAGTCAATGAATATTAAAGAACAAAATCTCATTTTTAAAGGGAAACTTCACAAGAATTAGAGTTATTTGGAAAATGACAGGACAGTGTGGGTGCCACTGGGCTGGCTGTGTTTTGGCTGGGTGTCTGTGCACATGCATGAACACGTGTGCTCTGGCTGGAGGCTCCAGGCTGCCTCTGTCAGGGTGTTTTTTCTGCCTGGAGAGTACAGAGCATCCTCAGAGCTGATCCAAAGCTGGTGTATGGGAACTTTGGAGCTCCCCAGGGACACGGGTGATGCACCTGCCCAGCCTCAGTAAGGACCTTTCAGGGTGTTTGGTTTTGGGGAGCTGGGATGTGTCTGGGGAGATACTGGTTGCTTCTTTGTCTCTGCCTTCCTGCAGTGTGCTGGATTCCCTGCTTTTGTGACACAAGAGGAATTTCATGCCAGAGGTGGCCTTGGGTTTTCAGGTCCTTATGCTCATGGTGAGGACCTGAGTGGGCTGCAGGGACCCCAGGGGTGGGATCTGAGCCCTGCTCGGGTGCTGGGCACGGCTGCAGGGACCCCAGAGCTCTGGGTAGTTCCTTCCTTGGTCCTTGGTCACTGTCCTTGTGCCCAGCCTCGTGCCTTGGTGGGTGTTAAATGGGTTACAGCACTCATTGCTGAGGTGTAAATTGCCCTGTGTCCATGGCTGGTGCAGGAGCTGTTGGCACTGCAGCCTCATCTGTGCTGCTGGGGATTTTTAGTGTCAAACGTTCTGCTGAACAGGACTTGATTTAGCTGTGGGCATTAGTGCCCTGCCATCTAATCCCTTTTTATGTTCAAGGGGAACTTGTGTTAGTGCTCCAGTGTTAATACATACATTGCATGCAAAGGTTGTTTTTTCAGGGATTTCTCTGCCCCCCCTCCCCTTCCCCACTGTTCTGTGTGTAAATGAGGGAGATCCGCACTCACAGCTCTGTAGTGTATTGCAGAACTGGGTTCAGTAGGAGGAAATGATGGAGTGTCACAGGAATCACTGCTTGCTGCATTTGAGAATCCTGTCATTTCAAACACTTTTGAGTACTGGTGCAGTCTCAGAAGTGACTTTTTCTTCTCAAGGTAATAAACCCCTGTCCAAACAGTGCTGTAACTCTAGAAACCAGAAAGCGAGGGAACAAAATGCAGAACCATTGTGTAGGATTACAAAAGCATCATTTGATCTCTTAATATCATAAGCCATTTTGTCCAGCAGGCAATTATTGTTGTTTTTTAAATTACAGATTATGGCACTGCACCTCCTTTTTCAGAGAGGTCACAAAGACATTTTAAGCCACCTTTGCCTCCCACTGCTGCAGATAGTGACACGTGACTTCTGTCACAGTTCCATATATATCATATACCATCAGCAGCTCTCCTTCCTGCACCCTGAGCTAACTCAGTGTGGCAGAAGTAGCAGATTGTGAGCCATCATGAGCCCAGCTCTTGTGTGCCAGGCTCATGGGCTGTCCTGCTTCTGTCTCAGTGTGTCTCTTGCAGGTTGTAAACCACTAGCAAATGCCTATTTCTTGTCCTCTCTGGACTGTCCTGAGGTGTCTTTGAATCCTTCAGGGTTCTGTGGTTGTGCCTCGTAGTCATAATTTCACCTGGAAAGCTGAGCATGTGCCCCAGCTGGGTTACCCCTGACTGTAACTCCTTACAGACTGGCACTTTGCTGGGGGAGATAAAGCACTTCAGACTGGTTTTCTCAAGTTAATCTGTACTCTTTCTCTTTGAGTCAGGTAGCCTGACTTATTAGGCTTTATCCTATTCCAAGGGAAAGGCAGCTGTAAGACCTTACAGCACTGACAGACCTGACAGGGCTTAGAACTGCCAGGGAAAATGTCACTTGCTCTTCTTAGTCACTGGAAAAAAAAAAATCTTTCTGTAAAGGGTGGCTCTGGTGGTGATGTTGGTCTTCTGGGCTGAAATGGTGCCAGTCCCAGTTACACCAGACATCGGATGCAGCCCATCCTGTGCCTGTTCTCAGTGAGGGTGAAGGCACCAGAACTCCCAAATCCTGCCAGCCCACACTGAGTTCAAACCAGTGACCTGGAGAGTTTCTCTGCAGACGTGCACAGAAGCCTGAATTGACAGCAGCCTGTTCATGATGGGATTATTCACTCGGCAGCGCTCAAGATGAAAGAGCAGATGGTGTTGATGGGCGAGCGGGGTCCTGAGGTACAGGATGGGATTGTTACAATGTTAATAACAAGACAGCAAATCCCACAGTGCTTTCTATTAGCCTGGAAGAAGAGTTCCCTGTAGACCTCCCTGTGACCTACAAAGGTCTGGGAGCACTGGCCTCGGGAGGCTGTGGACACCTCATTTGTTCTGCTGGTTCTGAGCTGTAGCCATTGATTTGTTTGAGTTTGGGCAGTCTGACCCTTTCCTCACTGCCGTGCCCTGGGAAGCTTTTGAGGTTGTAAAGTGTTGGAATACAAAGCTGGTGTGGTTCTGGGTTAAAGCAGAAAGGCTGCTGTGGAATCTGGGGCTTGGAAGTGAGCTGGGTATTTGCTAGTTTAGAGCTAGGGGAGCGCTGGGTGTGTTGGAAGGCAGGCAGGAGCTTCAGCATTTGTACTTCATTTGTAGGATCCCAGTTACTTTACAGTTCTCTGAATTTGGGAAAAACTTTCTCTCTTACTAGGCTTGGAGATCCCACAAGCTTTGCTCTCAGCTTCATTTAATCTCCCAGGGATCCCTGCTTTGGCTGCTACATTAGGAGCCATTCTGAACTGTAAAAAACATTTCAAAATCCTTTTTATTTATACTTATTCCAAATAGCCTTTTTTTTTTCTTTTTTTTTTAAAATTATTTCCTCCCCCCCTACCCCCCCCAGCCTAATTATAAAAACTGCTGTAAACATTTTCTGGAGATGGGATCTCCCTCTTTATCTAAACTTTCTGCTTGTTGTTTATGTGCTATTTCTTTCAGCATCCCCACACTTCACTCTGCTGGTTGGGAAGTGTGAAAGCTATTATGGTAATAGGGAGGGAGATGATTTTCTGCTCTCGTAGTGCCAAGAACACAGGAATGGCTGTAATTCATCTTGGATGTAGTCCCTGCTGCAAATGCACCATCCTGCTTTAGCTTTAGCTCCCCTGCACACACACACAGTTGGCTTTGCTTGGCATAAGGGTCAGGGTTCTTTAGCTTCCTCCAGGATTGGCTCTGCTGTGCAGGTGGGTTCTTCAAGGCATTTCTGCTGCCTCAGAAAACAGCAAAAATAGGTGAAATAGTGCCTGGTTTGCTCCTTCCCCCCCTCCCTTGTGGCACCAAGATGTTAGTCTGACTTACCAACAAACCCAAAGCCAGAGAGATGAGAAGTAGCTACCCACTGCTCTTAGGAGACTTAAAAACCAACTCAGTACTCACTGTTACACTGCACATTGCATTAGTGAGTGATCAGCTTTGTCATGGGGAATAATTGAAATGAACGTGGATCGATATCTAAATATACATTAGGGTGTATTAAAAGGCTTAGAACCAATGGTCTGTTAAAAAGGAGGTTATTTCAATTCCTTTCTACACCATCTCACAGCTGAAACGGTTTATTAGAGTATGGCAAAACATGCTGAATAATCAAAGTATAATTATGCTGGGAGATTTGTGAATATTCTATCAAAGCATGGTTCCCTTTTTGGGGTCATATGAAAACAAGTTGGGATTTTGGCTGTACAAACTCAGAATAGGAATAGGTGTATTTCATGTTATTGATGGGTGATTGAAAGAGAAGATGTGGGCCGACAGAGTTTTGGAGGTGAGTGCAGCACTTTCAGGGGTGGATCCCCATCTGGGGGATGGTGTTTGTCTGGCAGCACGTCCCTAGGAAGTGAACGGGCGAACAGGAGTGAAGCTGTTGTGTCATGCACCATAAAGACTACAGCTCTATAAAACAGGAGGACCTGGTACAGTTCAGGGAAAGTGCTGACGCTGCAGGTTTGAAAATAAACGGTGTATTTTGTCCTACTGCAAAGATGAATGAAGTGTTGAAAACCTAAGCTGGTGTGTACTTTGTGTGTGTGTGCAAAGCCACACAGCTGTCAGTGCTGTAAGGAATCACCGGGCTCTGCTGGTGCTGCCAGGGGCTGTTTTGGATGCTGATGTGGGGGCTTTCAACACAGAATGAACAATCTGTGGCTGATGGGCTCGTCCCTGCCCGGCTGGGGGATGTGATGGCTGGAAATTCCGCGTCTCCATTCCCTGCGCTGCACTTGTCCTTTGATTACAAAAGGACAGCTCTCGAGGGATGTCGCTGTGCATTTTCCTGAAATAAAATAATAGCTCTGTGTTTTGTGACCCTGGAACTTTAGGTCCTGCCAGATGCTAATGAACCAGTGGAAAACATCCAGGAGCTGGTAATTGCTGTGAGCCCCAGCTGTTTGTGCTTGGTACGCGGTGCCGGCTCTCGCCTCCGCGCCGGCTGCGCGCTCTGCTGCTGCCCCAAGGGCCCGGCGCCGGGGCAGGGCGGGCAGCGAACTCCCTGTGAGCGGAGCGGGAGAGCCTGGGCTCCGTGCGGGGCCCTCGGTGAGTCCTGCTCTGTCACCCCGGCTGGTCTCTCGTGGGCTGAGCTGTCTGCAGCACTCCTGGCAGGGCTGCGGGGAACGCGCAGCAACAGCAGCAGCTGGGGAGGAAGTGAGGCTCTTGCACTGACCTGATCTCAATCAAATCCACAGCCAGATCTGTCCCGTTTATTCATTTGCTACTTCAAAAGCCAGCTTTTGAGGTGCAGAAAATAGGAGGTGCTGATAAAAAACAGTGTTTTCATTTTCTTTTTACGGTGCTCCCTATGGGAGACTTTCTCATCCATTTTTAACACCTCCAGTTCCGAAAAATGGCTGGGGTGTTTTATCACCCTTTTAGCATAGGTTAATTCTCCCACAGGAATGCAGAATTAAAGGGAGAGTGGGAATATTTTTCTGTGGCATGAATGGAAAGTAATTTCTGACAGCTACGGCCATGGATGGCCATGATTTGAACCAACCCATCTGACTGCTGTGAGGGGGCTTGGAAAGGGCTTCATCCCAATTCCCTGTGTGAGCAGGGAAGAGCAGGGACCAAATGCTGAATGTGGCTGAGCAGGGGAGGGGTCTCAGGACAGAGCAGAACTGAGCAGCCTCCGCTCCACCTAAATGCAGTGACCATTATTGGAAAATATTGGTGTTTGGATCCCTTGTGTAAGTCCTAGTTTATGAAAAGTTCTAAAAAACTCCCTTGGCAGGTGAATGAGTAGCCAGGTTGTTAAAGCCACCACATTCAGATAATGCACTGACACTGTTATCAGCACTGACAGTACTTTTTAGGTGAGTAATATTGACAAACTAGGTTTCAGGGTCTCTTTCATCTGCTTTGTATCTCCTGTGTGTATATGCAGTAGGAAATGGTAAGTCAGTGGTAAATATATTTATTCCATCTCATTCTGCCCATGAAAAAGATACCTAGACCTAGAAAAGGTACAGGGAGTGATGGAAAGGATCTGTGGAGAGATGCACTGCCTCCCTATAAGGAGAAATTTAACAGTCTGGGAGGTGTGATGTAAGGGAGACAAGAAAAATCTGTAAAGTCATGATCTGAAGTTGATGAGAAGCAAATTATCCTCTTTTGTTGGGATAGGATACTGTGAGACTCCCACTTAAATAACCAGACAGCAGCAAAACGAGGTGACTCTTTTTACTTCTGTAATGAAATTCTAAACCTCACTCATCATTGTATAAGGAAACGTAAAGAGGTTCAGGTACCCGTGTGACAAATTCACGTCCATCTGTGTTATTACATGTGTTACTGAGGGCACATCTTTGCACTCGAGGTTCTGGACATTGCTTCCTTGTGCATCGTGGAGTGTTTGGGCACGGGGTGCTGGGCCAGATACCTCTGGCTGCCTGCAGCGGAAATACAGGAGGCTGATTATATCCATCCTTTGGTTTGTAACTTGATATTCACTGCTCCGTGGATGCACAGAGCTGGGAGGTTTGCAGCCATATCAATGTGTCTCCTTAAAGCAGAGCCAGGGAATTGGGCTGTTTTTCTGAACAGACAGAAGAACAAACACTCTGACTGGTGACTTCTCGGGATTTTTTATGCATTAGCTTAATTTGGTAGTGGTGGTTGTTCTGTTGGGTTTGGTTTATTTATTTTTTGTTTGGTTGGGGTTTTTTGTGGTTTTTTTTCCCCCTTACAGATGTTATTTTAAAACATGAGCCTGACAGTATCACAGCTTACCAAGGGTGTTTGTAGAGGGGGGACTGAGAAAGGGTTCTCCAGTCTGCCTCTTGAGGGCTTGCTCTGGTTCCACAGCAGCGCTACTGCAGCTGCAGAATCGGAAAGGAGATATTTGCTTTATGCTTAAGAGGCTTTATTGTTTCTAAACTATATATAGTCCTGTAATCTTGCTTTCGATGGGGGAGGGCATCGCGGGACGGCCTCCAAAGCATCCCCGCCCTGCCTGGTGGGCGAGCGAGGGGTTAACGCGGGGTGCGGGGCTCTCGCAATGGACAAGCTCATTGTCAGAATAATGTTTAGCCAGGTGTTAATCTGTGTCTGGAGGGAAGTGCTGGAATTCATTATTCATCCCACTGGGGGAGGTCACGGTCCTGGGCGGCTGCCAGTGCCGGAGCCAGCCTCCTGGCTTTACTGACATGTGCCATTTGTGATGAAGGCGGTGAAGTCCCCGTGAGGAGCGGAGCTGTCGGGCAGCCGGGCTGGCAGGAGCGCCGAGCGCTCGGCAGCGCAGCGCGGCGAGCGGGGGAACAGGGGCAGGGACAGGGGGACACGGCAGGAGGGGACACGGGCAGGGGGACACGCGGAGCTCCCGCGGCACAGCGCCTTCCCCGTGCGTCCCTTGGGCTTTCGTGCCCCTCATCGGAAGGCGGTGCTCCCATCGGAGCAGCCCCGGCGCGCTGCTCGTCGGCAGGACAGCCTCGGGTCGCTTTCCCGGCGTTGAACGAGGGCAGGAGGTGCGACGATGATCAAGTCGAGTTGGTTCTACGTCAAGTTCAAGCATGCCGAGAAGGTAAGTCCAGCGTGTGCTGCAGCCCTTCCCCGGGCACTGCCGGGGCGCAGCTGCTCCCCTGCCCCTGGCAGCGCCCCTGGAAGTGTCACCGGGAATTGGTTTTCCTGGGGCTCCACAGATAAGGCTGTGCCCAGAGCTGGAGCAGCGCCGGGCACGGGCTGCAGATGTGGCAGCAGCTTCAGCACGATGCAGGTGGAAGAGGAAAGCTCAGATCTGATTCCTCGGGGAAAAGTGCTGTGTCGGGGAGAAAAACCAAATAGAGATGGGTTTGTTTTCCTCATGTGGAGCTTGGAAGGAGGGAGTATTTCTTGTTCTGTGGAGCCCGTTATGAGTTGTGACCTGCTTCTGCAGGGAGGTCAGTTGTTTCTTTTCTTTTAGTAGCTAAGTATTTAATTGCCCATAGTTATTACTCGAAGAAAGAAGTTTTATTGATCAAGAAGTAGCGATATGTGTTCTAGACTTTGGTGGGGGGGGGGTTACTGTGGAGTTTGCTGTGTTTCCCATTGCGCAGAACAGAGTGTTGTCTGTGGGATTGTCCTCTGACACTCAGCTTCCACTTTATCTCGCCTGTACCTTGGTACGCAGGTGCCTGGGGGAAGCAGAGGAGCAGGGATGGGGAGAGAGGATGGACCAAGATTGCAGCAGGGACCTGCTTAACAGTGGTGCTTTTTCACTGGAGAGCTCCTGGAGGGTTTCCTGCCCAAGGTCAGAGGCTGATCCGGTTGCCAGAAGTGCTGAGATGCAGGCAGAATGTGGATGTAGCTTTGCCGTTTCCTTAATCCAGCAAAATAGGGAAAAGGGCAAGACAACTTTTTATGAAAATACTAAGCTGCCTTGCCGTGTGTTCCCTAAACATCCTTGAGTAGTTAGCAACTTGCTGTTCTTAGAACAGAGGGAAAACCCATACGTGTACTGTTAGTCTGAAATTTTATATTCTGGCAAATAGTCCCACGTTGATTTATTTCTTGCCTTTGTGCCTCAAGTTATACTGCACTCAGTGAAAGCATATATATTTCATTTAACAAAAAGCATATATATTTCATTTAACAAGATTATCCTATCATTTATCCCAGGCTGAAAATAGCATATTTAAGAGTCTCAGATGTAACTGCTCCACTTTGTTTGTTTTGGGCAGTCTTAAAAAGGCTGCAAAATCCACTGCATTAGGCAGTTATTATGTCCTTGATGTTTCTCTGCAATAATTCTGTGTTCTTTAAAGTTATATCAGACTTATAAACATCTACATTGAAACAAATCACCTCGGCATATTTAGCATATGGAACTTCCTGGAAATAATCTAAGGAAATTATCAGTTATTTGCCAGTGAGTGAGGTTGGCTATTTAAAACGCATGGCGATTTCTTTTTCCTCTACATTTTGTGATTCAGTTCCTTTTTTTTTTTTTTTTGACACCCCTTGCAGTTGATCCAGAAAGCCCTGGAGTGCCTGAGCAGAGCAGATAATGTTCCTGCTCTGCTGTCACCAGGTGATTCTGTGGAGTGTTACATAACCTGTCATACCAGTTTTGTCAGAGACAGATATTTTTGAGATCTACAACCTGAGAAATTTGAACATGGATGAAATCCAGGAAACCCGTTTAATCTGTATACTTACAGTTACTTGTGCCTTACAAGATTTTCTTCCGATCCACCAGGAAAGGTGCCAAGTCTGTTCATCTGTTGGGGGGAAAAAAGCCCCAAACCATAATGCACACACATAGGAAGGCAAAAACTGCAGTGCATGCCCGGTCTTTTACTGGGTTTCATGTGTGGCAAGAGACTGTTATCCCTTTGTGTTCAACTAGGGGTTTCCTAATTGAAGGCCCCTGAGAAATTTTGGGTTTGGCTATGTGGGAGGGCTGTACCCCTTGCTGAACATGGGATTTTACATCAACATTCTTGTTGCAGTTGGGGCTTGGCTTGTTCTGCTTTAGCTCCCAGTCTTGTCTGCCTGTGAAAGTTGTGCTAGCGTGGCTTAGGTGTGAATTGACGCTGAATTCATTAAAGTGGTGCAGTTCTCTGGCTGGACACTCTGGGTGCACACTCCATGAAACAAGTGTTTCTGCAATAGTGTAGCCACACTGGCTTAAAAAAATTAGGTCAAATTCTTTTGCAACTCCTCTGTGTTGTCATGGTCTTAAAAATTGGGTTTATGTGAGCTAAGCTGAAGAACCTTTGAAATTCTCAAACCAGCTTTTTACAGTAGTTTATCTAAATGGATTAAAAATCTCCCTTGGAGATGCAGTTTCTCCTCTTCAGCTGCCACAAGTGTGGGCTGCTGCAGGAGGAGTGCTCCACTCCCATCTGGGTGCTGTCAGCAGCTGGGGAGGTGATCCCACCTCCACCTGAGCTGGTTTTATTCCTTTTTTGTGCTGGCTTTGTTTCCAGGCAGGTCAGTGTGTCCCAGTTCACCATGAGGTATGGCCCTATGGAGTGTACCTGGATGAGCAGAAAGGACAGTGATGTCTCTTCTGGCAGCCGCCTGTGAAAACCAAATTAATTTAAGTTTGCTCTCCTCATGTGGAAGTGTTATATAATCTCTGTTTAAGGGAGGTCATTTTAGGTTAGGAAGAGGTTGGGTCTGTGCCCTCCTGTCAGTGCAGTATCTCAGTTAATCAGGACTGGAGCTGCTCTTCCTGTGTGTGCTGACATTGCACCGCTCCCTCTTAATTCTCTTGTAAAGAAGTTCATTGACATTTTTGCTGGCTGGCTGGCTTTGCTAAAGTTGATGTCCTTGCCTCTGGCCATCACAAATATTTTCTTTTTTTTCTTTTTTTTTCTTTTGGTTTACTTCAGAAGATGTTGATATCTGAAGACCCCACTTTGATAAAGCATATATATATTTATATACAGGTCAGAGGTAACTGCAGGAAGCTTGTATATCGTAAACTCTTCCTTCCCATATAGATTGTCAATCTGTTTTGTTCTCTTGGCATCACTGTGCTTTCCTGCCATAAACTGTTCCATTGGTTGTGTTTGAATGCTGCTCATCCCAGCTGGGTTATCTGCAGAGAGACCTGAACCAAGGTGTGCTGATGGAACTGGCCTGAGCCTCAGGGATTGAACCCTCACAAGTCTTCTGGGAGCTTCCAAACTCATCACATCCACCTGGCACCTTGACATCTCTTAATCAGTTCATTCATGTCATCTGCCTGCTTGCTCAGTGGCTGGTTTGTACTGGTAGGAAGGGGTCATGCATCTGTGGCTGCAACACAAAGCCTGAAAAATGGTCACCTTTTATCCTAAAGACATGTTGGAACTGGAAACAGGAGAGAAAGACATTGCTTAAATTGATGTACTTTGGTGTGTTAGTTTGCTCAAGTCATCCAAACAGTTTTTTCAAGTTGTGTAGACAAGCATGATAAAACCTTTTCCCAGCAGCACATTTTTAGCTGTGATTAAAATAACCATATAATAAAACTAACTAAAGTAGAAATCTACACAAATTCATCTTGAGTCTGTTATCAAGTTAATTGCTAACATTCTGTAATTCAGACTGAAAGGAAGCCTACAGCATAAACCCCAGAGTTTTTTTGTTTACCCTTTCAAAGATTTAATATAAGGTCATTTGGCCACGAGCCACTTGGACACAATACCCGTATTCAGTCTGAGTGCGTTTACACCGGAATTAAGATTCAAAGGCTTCATGTGAATAATATTGCTGACACCAGGAAATCAGTTTAATCTGAGGGGAAAAGAAAAAAAGGCAAGCTCTTGGAAAAAATCTGTGAAATTCTAGAAAGTGTGGGAGACGTGTGGAGGGAGGCAGCGTGAGTGGGCAGTCTGGCTTCACGTCTTGCTGCCTGGATCTAAGGGAGCTTATGGGTGAAAATGGAGGACTTGAAAGGTTTTGCTTTGTCCTTGAAAAGCCCTGTCCCTTGTTTGAGGTTCATTGATAGATATTGCTGAACTGAAGTGAAGCTTAATTTTCCTGTTCCCAGCAGTGCCCAAGGGAGAGAAGTGCTGTATTTCTATCTAGAAAATTAGATTAAAACACCCACTACCTAGATCCAGGGTACATTCATTTCATCCTCTCTTGTAAGACTCTCACTACTCTGAAAGGCAGTTTACAGTTTTGACAGCTAAAATAAAAGGCCTGAAGGACAAGCAACCACTTTGAATGTTAGAAGGGCTTTATTTTCAGCAGAAAGATTTCAATTACAGTCATTTTCCTCCAGTAAGTACAAAGAGGTAAATGGAACCCCTGTTTCAAATGTTAAACTCACAGACTACATTATTACCAGTTGTACTTTGAAAGTAAAGGATAAAGCCAATCTAAATCAAAACCCCGGTTCCAAATTACTTTTTAAGAGTATGATGAGGTCTGCACCCGGTAATTCAGCCCCTCTCTGTGCTGAGCAGCGCTGAGCACATCAAATGTGACTTCCATTAGACCGTGCTGCTCTTGCAGGGGGATCGAGGCAGGAAGCATCTTTCTCGACAAGCACAGAGTTGCAACTTGAAAGGGTTGCTCTGCAGCTGGAAATTCATGAGTTGGCTGTATTTTTAGAGAATTTAGGTTTTTTTCATCCCTGACTCTGCTCGTTATTTGTCTTGTCCCTTTTAGGAGTAGTTTGACAAAGATTTGGTTATTTATCTCCTGAGTGGCACAACCTCTTGTCCCTCCCATTCCCCACAACAAGGTTTTTCATCCCAAACCATTTCCTCCCCTTGCTGGGGTGGGGAACACCTTTTCATAAGTCCAGAAATGTGCACAGTGTTTGCATAATCCAGTGCTCTAAAGAGCCTGACAGCTGAGGTGATAAATCAGCCTGATGACCTGAGCTCACCAGAGCATTCATTTTCCTTGGAATGATGAACTCTCCCAGAAATCTGTACCCCTGGCTTGGTGGAGTCGGGGATAACTGGGTGAGTGGGTGACTTGCTGGCTCAGAGCTACACCCAGAGGCACCAGAGGAGAGCAGGGAGTCAACCAGGCTGTTCCAAGAGCAGCTCCCTGTGCCACTGGCACTCAAACCACCCTTGCCTGGGAGGTGGGAACCCACCTGTTTCTTCACCAAAAGTGTTTGCTGGAGATAATTGTGCTGAATTTATTTATTTATCTTTGCTACTTCTTTTCCTCATCGCCTTGTAGATGGATTTCTGCAGATGTGGAATCAGATGTTACTCCTTCAACTGAGGGGGATGATCAGCAAAGGGTTGTGTTGTCCTGAGTTACTCAGCACAGACACCTGGTTCACTATTTTTATCACTTTTAGCTGCTAAAATTTTTCAGTTTTTCCTTTCCTGCCTATGAATAATACAAGTTTGCATTTTTAAAATGGTGTTGCAACTGTGACTGACAGCATTTTAGGGAAATGAGTGAGATTTGTCATTTTATATTCTTGTGAACAGAGATTGGGCGTAATCAAGGAAAACAGATGTAGGGGTTTAATTTACTTGTAAATAGAGATTACTGCAAATCTTAAAATCATAGAATGGTTTGGCTTGGAAAGATCTTTAAAAATCATCCAGTTCCACCCCCTGCCATGGGCAGGGACCCCTTCCACTGTCCCAGGTTTCTCCAAGCCCTGTCCAGCCCGGCCTTGGACACTTCCAGAGATCCAGGGGCAGCCACGGCTTCTCTGGGCACCCTGTGCCAGGGCCTCTCCATCCTCAGAGGGAACAATTTTGTCCTAATCTCTAATCTAAATGTACCCTTGTGCTTCAGGAAGCCGTGCTCACTTGGACCCAGCTCTTCCCCTGCCTGGTTTGTCTGTGTGACCCTGTCACACAGAGCTGCCTTGCTTTCTGCTTCGGCCGTTCATTACTGCATTTTCATTTTCTCTGGCCTTTCTGTGAACACAAAGATGTGTTTGCAATGGTGGCTGCAGCCTGCACAGCTGCTGTGCTTTGCCTAGGGTTGGCAGTGGGGCTGAGGAGGTTTTTCCCTTTTTCAGCCTCGCAGGCTGGGTTGGGCTGGAGCACCAGCAATGAACGTGGGCTTGTGTCTCCATGGCCTGGTAAATCCAGGGAAAAACAAGCAGGGCTGGAAGCCAGAGGAAGGAATTCCATCCCTGCTCAGTCTCCAGCCCCAGAGGGGTGGGAGGTCAGCTCCTCAGGGCATCAGCTCCTCAGGGCATCAGCCCCTCTGCTTTCGTCTGCTCCTGGGCTGCAGAACCAACTGAAGTGCTTATTTATTTCTTTTCCTTTATTTATGCATTTGCTTATTTATTTTGACTTAAATGGATCTTTCTCAGTTCTGCCAATTCTTAGTGGTTGGACCAGTTCTTGTGTGGTTTTGGATAAGGGTGTTTAACTAAGCTGTAAAATCTTCCTGATTTCTTTCCGTGCTGCACATTGAACGTTTACAGTTTGCTTTTTGTTCTAAATAGGTATCACTAAGGGCCTCTAAGTTTTTTAGGCTTTCCTGGGAATATGGTAAAGATGCAAAGGGCTTTTTCTTCCTTCATCTGGGGCAGTGGGTGCATCCTGGGTGTCAGGATGACTCAAGGGCTGCTCCTGCCCAGGCAGGCGCTGGGAGCCCCGTGGGACTGGCAGCATCAGGAAGTCCAAGCACCACCCGCTTTCCCCGTGGTATTTCCCACAAAAGGAGTCAGCGGAGCAGAACTATTTAAACATCTCAATGACACTTTAGGGTCCTCCCGCTTACAAGTGGGAATATGTGCATATTTTTTTTTCCACCTGGCGCCAGCTTCTGGACAGCTTTGTCTTTAATATGGATTGGGATGTAGACCTCAAACTTTTCCATCTTTAGTCCTTGTTTTTTGCATATACTTGTGAGACTGAAAAGAACTGAATACTAATGGGAATAGTCAGTGTCAGATAAAATAGCAGAGAAAAAAAAACTGTTACATTCTTCTGATGTAAATTTTTAATCAAATGTATTTTCTTCTGTTAAGCAACTTTTACAGCCCACTGCACAAAACATACAACCAAAAACCTTTGCACAATGAACTGCATATAATAGGCTAGCAATGCATCCATTATACGTTTTTAGGTCTGTAATGCATTTAAATCCATTTTTGTGTGCATGGTAGTGTAGCCTTCAAAAGATAATTAGAATTTGCTCAGTCTTGCCTTCATAGTTCCTTAGGTTTTCTTCCAATTGCAATGCTTTGGTAAGCTTCATTAGAAGTGGTCTTTTCTGGAACTAGAAGGAAATGCAATTTGAATACCTTAGGAAATTCTCAATACATTAGAAAGCTGGAAATTTTGTATCAAAATTTCTGAAATGCTTGTACAACCACAGTGAACACTGTTCTGCAGCACAGCTGGGTTGAAGCGTTGGTAGATGACAGAGGAGGTTGTAATAGCAGTGATAATTACATCAAATAACAGTTCTCAATCCACATAATTGGAGGTGAGTTTTATAGCACGGTGTGCATGTAGCAATACCCCTTTTACAGGTGACCAGACTCAGCACTGTCATCACTCTTTGTGTGTCTTCTGTATGAGGGCTCCTGCCTGGGGACTCTCATTTCCAGCCCAGCTCCTGCCTCGTGCTGCCTTCACCTACTGTCACATCGGGGCTCTGAGCAGCCTTTTTCCTCCATTTCAGCATCCCTGTTTGGAGTTTCCCCTTCCCAAGCTGTCTGTGGTACAGGATTCCAGCTCCCCTCTGGTATCTGCCCACTCTCCCCTGGGCTGGACCTTTCTGACTGCTGCTCGTGGTGCAATGAAACTGCTCGTGATTCAACCCTCTCTGGAGTCAGGACACCTCAGCAGTGTTATCTTTGTGGTTTGATAAAGTCATGGACTAGTTTGGGTTCAAAGGGACCTTAAAACACATCCCATCCCACCCCTGCCACGGGCAGGGACACCTCCCACTGTCCCAGGCTGCTCCAAGCCCCAGTGTCCAACCTGGCCTTGGGCACTGCCAGGGATCCAGGGGCAGCCACAGCTGCTCTGGGCACCCTGTGCCAGGGCCTCAACACCCTCTCAGGGAACAATTCCTTCCTAATATCCCATCTGTTCCTGCCCTCTGTCAGTGGAAGCCATTCCTGTCACTCCATCCCTTGTCAATCGTCTCTCTCCATCTTTCCTGTAGCTCCTTTAGGCACTGGAAGGCCACAGTGAGGTCACCCCAAAGCTTCTCCTCTCCAGGCTCACAAATCCCAGCTCTCCCAGCCTTTTCTCCCAGCAGAGCTGCTCTATCCCTCTGCTCATCCTGGGGCCTCCTTTCTGGGGGTTTCTGTGAGGTTTCTCCAAGCAGGGGGTGCTTTCACCACTGTGCCAAGAGCACGGGAGCTTTGGGCTGCAGGGGTGTGGGCAGGAGCTGTCCGAGTCCTCTCACGGCTGTGCCCAGTAAGTTGTGCCCAGGGGTGGCAGGAGGAGGGGCTGTGGTGTCACCAGGGGACAGGAGTGTGCTCCAGCTGCCTTCCCTTGGGCCTGCTGTCTGGGAGGGATCCTTTGGGATGGTGAGGAAGCAGGCTCAGGCATTGCTGGGCACACAGAAATGCACAGGAATTCTCCTGAGCTGCTGTCTGGAACCCAACTTTTCTGCCTTGTGAGCCCGTGGTGTGTTTAGCTCTGTAAGCAGTAACATGTAGGTACTTGATGGATTAATATTCAGGACACAGTAGATGAGAGAAATTGGCTGGGGGGATGTCACACACAATCTGTTCTTTTTGAATTTCTCTCTGTTTTGAAGCTACATTCACCAATTCTGTAGATGGGGAGGAAAAAAAAATACAGGCTTACTCTGATTTTTAAATTTTTTATTCTCCCCTCCTGGACTTCATTTGCCTGAGGGCTAGTTCTGTCCTTTAATTATTTAAGAACTGGGTTTTGTTTACAGTTTGTAATAAAACTGATAAAAGATTAACAAGGTGCTTGTGAATCAGTTTAAGCAAATTACAGCTTTGAAAGACTTACAACTGCAAATATTTGAAAATTGTACAGCAGAAAAAATAAGAGCAGACCAGAGCAGATAATCAAGTTATTGGATTTGTTTGGGAGAAAAAAATAATCTTGTTTGTAATCGGATGTGAGAGCAGCATTGTCTGCTCTATGAAATATTTATGTGTGCTTTTAGCAAATTTGAAGACACTGGTTGTATGAAACAGCACCAGGCCTGTTAAAATCCTGTTTTATTAAAGTGTGGGGTAGGTGCAGGGACAGAACGTGGGGTGGAGAGGGGATTCTGAGTGGGATTAGTGTGTCCAAGTTCAGCTTAGCAGCAAGCCTGTGCCAAAGCATGGGTGCCTTATGCTGCTTGTAGGGACTCTGGTGGCTCCTTCCTAAAACAGTCCTAATGAAATGATGGACTCTGAGCTGATTCCCATGCCAGAGTGAAATCAGGGAGGTTCTAACTCCATTTCTGGGCAAGTATTTTGGGGTTATAATGGATATTTCCATCAAAACATCAGCACGTCGCTCAGTAGTGGTATAAAAGACTAACCAGCTAATGATGAGGGAGTGTCCTAAGGATGGAACAGGGAACATTGCTGTGATGGAACAGAAATTCCTGATTTACCCGTGTCATGGCCATGTGCTGCTGTTGTCAGCCCATCCCCAAAGACTGGCAGACACGGAGGGCTCAGAGAAGAACTGCCAGGCTGTGCAGAGGAGCTGTTCTGCCTTTGTGTGAGGAAGAGTTGAATGAACTGGAACCCTTCAGCTGGGTGGATGAGGAAAGGAGATGTGACAGAGGCCTGTGAAATCAGGCAGGACACCAGGAGGGTGGGAATTGTTCATTGCCTTGTGACACAAGGACTTGGAGGTGCCAGAGGAGGTTGATAAGAGCTCAGCTGAAGGAGATCAGAAGTAGGTGGTTCTTTGGGAAGGTGTTGGCCAGTGCAAATGGGTGTTGTCAGGGAAATTGTACATACTAAAAGTTTACATCAGTTGTGGGAAAGTGGACTAGTTAATGTAAAATAAGTCCATGGATTGCCACTGACCAGGCAGAAACTCTGTCAGGAGCTCAGTGAGCTGGGAGTGACTGGCAGTGGAAGCAAGGGGGAATGATGTAGGCATATAAATAGAGAGACAGGAGTATTATATGTATTTATCCTACTTTTATTCTCTTCCTTTGGACACCCATTATGGCCACTGTTGGACAGAGGATGCTGAGCAAGCTGAGCTTTTGATCTGGCCCAGCACAGCCCTTCTCTGTGCTGGTGGCACTGGAGCAGTTCTGTCTGAAACATCTTGTCCTAGGTGATGACTGCTGCATTAAATGGATGTTCTTCAACACCCACCAAGCTCTGCAGCTTTGGATTTGGCTGTGGTTGTTACCTTCGGACAAAGGCATGTCACACAGTGATTACAGTGTGGTATTAATAGCTGGATTCCTAATATTCACTGAAAGTGCTCTGGGTCTGGGAAGGAGAATCTCACATCGCCTCTTCTCTGTGCTTCATTTTCTCCACCCATAAAATGGGTGTGAAGGCACGTGTGTTATCAGGAGTATCATCTGCAGCATTTTGGAAAGAATTCCAATGCACTTCTCTGAAGCCATTGGACAAGGCACAGAACCAAGAGAAAGCAAGCAGCATTTCCATTGCAATGTCCCCAGAAAAGTGTGTAGATGGGTGAATTAGTGCATTGCAAAGCTCTTCAGCACCCCAGTGAAAAATCAGGACAAACCTTTAAACCTAAATTACATTCACAATTGAATGAGGTGACAGGAAACTTCTGGGGCAGATGAGGAGAGTTGGAGTCTAATTAAATGGAGTAATTTTATTCCTTTGGGGATGAGCTGTGAAAGCCAACACGGTAACACAGCAGGTTCAAAGGTCTGTGTGTAGGCCTTAATCTGCTTAAAAGATGGGATTCAATTTCACTGCCTGTATCATAAACTTGAGTTCAGTAACTAAATAGTTCCTTTCTTGAGCATCCAAATATAAACTGGGAAAGAAGGCAGAGGAGCTTAAAGGAGGGGAATTAAGCTGTGCCTATGCACAAATGCTGCCTGTAGCTCTGATAATCACAGAAATATTCTGAAAGCTCTGTAGCTTGTCTTTCTGTCCATCCTTTTCAGCTGTGTGGCTTTGCTGGCAGCTCTAATATACCTTGTTAAAGTTATGCTTCGAGGCAAACGTCATCTGTAGGTCTCAGCAATGGTTTAAATGTCTCCTTTTGCCTTCCCCTATAGCTGATGTTTGTGCTTTGCTCTGCATGTTGGGAAATGAATTTGGGCAATGAGGGCTGGCAGGGGTGGTGGGGCTGAGCCCTGGCTCGGGCAGGGCAGTGGGTCCCCATCTCAGGGGTGCACATGGGTTGTGTTACCCTGTAGCTTTATTCAAGCAGGATTTGTAGCTTCCAGTGTTCAACACTGTGCACGTGTTGGAGATGAACAGATAGTGCTTCTGTTTCCTTGTTTAATGTTCTGTCATTTCTATGTTGTGATCAATCTTTGTTCAGCCCTCTTGAAACTTCGCCTGTGTTTGTTGTGTTCTCTGTGGTTGTCAATGATCTCCTTTAAAAGCCCAGGATCCATTCCATCTGGGCCCAGAAACTTGGCAGCTTGCATGGCAAGCAAGAGCTGATTTTTTTTATTTTTTTTTTTTCTGTGCGTGCTAGTTCAGAGAAGTCAATTCATGGCTAAAAAGATTAAATCCCTAAATCAGAAAAGCTGGAAAAAAATATAACAATGGCAACTCTGCCAAGGAAGTGCTTCTTGTTGGATTAAAAAAATCTTATGACAAGTTGAAAGAGAGAGATTTGGAAGGGTAATTCAATTCTGTTGTCAATCCAGGAGAGTTAAAGCTGGAACTGTGTTAGAATACATTAACAGCACTGTCTGGACTCCTGACAGTTCTGTGCTGGTTTCCATTCTGCCTCTCTTATGACCTGGTTTGGATTCTTTGACCTCGATGTCACTGAGGGTCGTCACCTGATGTGTTCTGTGCTTCCATGTGCAGGTCCCCTCTGAAATAACCCGTGTTTGCAGCAGTGAGGACACGGGCAGTGGCAGTGGCTGAGGAGTGGGAGGGGGTCAGGCTGGCAGGTTTGCAGAGAGAGGCACCCATTTGGTGCGTGGGAGGTGACAGGGACCCCTCGCCCTTCGAGGCCGCGTCCCCTCCCTCCTCGGGGGCTGCTGTTCTCCCCATCAGGGCTCTGCCTGCTGGGAGGAGAGAGCTGCTTTTCCTCCCGGGGATGGCCCCGATGGTGTGTCAGAGCTCTGCATTGTGCTCCTGCAGATCGTGGGACGCCTTGCGGGAAGGCAGCACTTGGTGCCACGGAGAGCCCTTGCTGCTGGTTCCTGCTCCTGCTCTGGCCTCACCAGCTCCCCAGACTTTTTTCCCCGCTTCCACATAAAAAAAAGAGGAAACCAAAGACAGGAAGCCAAAATTATCTTCCTCCTTGGCTCAAGGTACAGATTGAAGTTTTGTTGTTCTGTCTTAAAAAACATGTTTGTTCAGTGCTTGAATATCACTGTGGTGTGTTGGTGAGAGAAGTTGGGAGCACAAAATCCCATTTTCCTCCTCAGCACAGCAGAAGATGACAGAGAGATCTGGGTCCTTCCACTGTTCATGGAGGGAGATTACTGAAAGAGGCACTGCTTTTGTGACCTCGTGTAGTGGTCACTCTGAGACCAGTAGAAGGTATAAATCTAAATCCTTAAAAAATACAAAAAAAATTTTAGATATACTGAAAAAGGTTCCAAAAAGTGCCCTGGCATAGTGCCCCAGAGATTTTATATTGCATTCTTCTTGCCTTGTAGGTTTGTGTGGGGTTGGGATATGGTTTAACATAAAATCTCAGTCCTTTCAAAGACACCTCTGTTAAAACCACACCTCTCCTGGCCTTGGGCAGTGGACTGATTACATGAATATCTTACATGATCGTGAGAAATATTTAAAACCATTAGTTATGGCTGTTTGATGGGACTGCCTGCCCTGGGAGGTACCAGCAGCTGATTGCTGTGGGGTTCCAGGCAGTGAGTGACCATTGTGGGGTCCTGCACCAGAAAGGGGAGGGACAGTGAGAGCTGTTTTAGGAACCTGTGGGTTCAAAATCAGGGTAAACTTTCCCTCCTCATTCAGGGCAATTCAGAATTGGATCCTTTCTTCTCTAACTTCAAGCATGTAAATATGTCTGAATTAGGAATCTCATCTCCTTAGGGTCCCTGGGTCCAGGAGGACAGAAATGAGCCCACTCCAGGGCCTGAATGGCTTTTTGAAGGTTCTTGATTTTCCTTGATACTGCAGTGGCCCAGGCAATGAGGCGTCTAGGTTAGTTTTTTAATTTAAACACACCTGTTTATAGGTAGGTGAAATTGTGCATCTCTGTGGGAAAGAAATATTTTTTAATTTCTCCATCTCTGAAGGGTGATCAGGTTTGGAGTGTTAGAGTTGTTGGGGTGCTCAGCTACTGTGGGGGCATGAAGGGCTTCTCCAACACAGGAAGTGTCTGTTCAAATATTCTGAGCGATCCTTGTTTGTGAGGATGAACAGGAACAGATGTTCCTCGACCACGAGTCTGGCAGTTCTACACTTGCATGTGTTGTTTTTACCCAAAGTAGCACTTGGAGGACCCCGGGAAAGTCAGAGGCTGACTGCAGCCACGCTTGGCAGCTGAAAGGGCCTTCCTTACAGGACAAGGCTCTTCACAGCACTGAGCAAATACAAACCAGCAAGGCACTCAGGGATGGAAGTGGCTGCTGCAAGTGTGGTTTGCTGTCCAAACTGCACGGTCAGGGGCAGGGGGAAAGCTGGCTCTGCCAGCAGGTCACCCAGGGAGCAGCAGGACGGTGCTTGGCACATCCTGCCCTCCCTCTCTGTGCTCAGAACGGACAGTCCTGGCACCCAGCACGTCAGGGGACACTGGCCTGCAAGAGCCTTGCACCTCTGAGACCAGAGATACAAATATACAAGAAAATGTGTGAGCTCTGAAGTGCAGCATATCCATTGCTGTCACATTATTTCTTTCATCCTCTTCAAAAGTCAAAATAGAGCCTGTCTTCACAACCATTTCTATCCAAGAATGGAGTCTGTATGCCATTGAGTCAGTGCTCACTACTGACCTGGGGGGAGTTCCCTGCACAGCTGCAAACTGATTTTTATCAGGACCTTAGTCAAAACCCAAAAGATTTGTGTAGCAGTGTCTGTGTGTGGGCACGTTTATCTGTGTAATGTAATACTGTAGGTCTGAACATTGCATGTAGTGGTTAATGTATAATTACATTAGACATATAAGACCTCTGGGTTTAATCACGGACAGACATAGGTACAGCACTGACTGGATCTGCATGATTTTGATAGTTTAATATTTTTCCTTTTTTGGAATAATTCACTGAGGTGTGTATAAGAAAACAGTAATAGCCTTTAATTTCCTTCGGTAATCCTGACTCCCACAATCAATGCAGTGAAAGCCAACATGTCTGGCTGGAGGTGCACTGCTAGGTGCTTGTGTCACTGCCTCAGGAGCATTGCAAAGACTGGGAGACAGGAGAGCAGCCTGGGAATTCCATGGAAACCTTTTCTGAGATATGCTTCTGTTTTGTGTTGGGGAAATTTTTGCATAATTCTATAGATCTTCTTAGTCTGGATTAGGACTTAGCTAAAATCAAAATTGTGGAGCAGCTTCATCAGGATGTTTGCTTGTAGACAGATCCTTGCCGTTCACAAGACAGATGAACGAGTTAAGCTTTAAGGGATCAGTGAGAAGCAGATGCCCAGATTCCTTACGTGATATTGAATATTACACCAAGCTGGAATTTGCATCTTTTGGAGCCCGACTGGAGATTTGGTGTGGGGTGTTTCTGTGCAGCTCCTCTGGCTTCACTGTAGCAGTGTCACCTCAGGTCTGGTTAATGAGCCGAAGCCCTGTTCACTTCCCAGGGCTTTCCTGAGTCTGCCCCAGACCTTGTCCTCATTTTATCATTTATTGGTGTGGTCACACACACCTGTGACGCAATCCCAGCCCACTGCACACTCACAGGGTAGCACAGACAGTGGCAGCCAGGCAGCAACAGGTCAGTGCCATCGTCTGAGGAGGAATTTTTAAGGGAAGAATAAAGGTATCTTATCCTGAAGGACCCTAGTGTGTCATGCAGCTGATCTGTTTCTAAAATGAAGTCAATACCTCCTTTTGCATGTTAAGAGCACCAGGTTAACAGCCCGAGGGACTTGCACAAGGGAATGTCACAGACTGAAGGCAAGGGTGAGGTTCTGCCTGGGCACACGGGGTCATGTCTGTCCATGGCAGATTCTCCTCACAAAAGAAACACAAAGGTGGCTGTGTTGTTATTTTTCCCCTCACTAGGTCAACATTTCAGCAAACTCTGGAGCAGACAGTCTGGAGCACAGTGCCCTCTTTTCCTGCTGGAGATGAACACATTCCTGCAGCTGAGGCCGTGTGCTGGAGGTGTCCTGTGCCACCAGGAGCTCTGCTCTGGCTGGGTGCTGGCTGGGCTTCCCTGACAAGAGCCTGACAGACAGATTTCCCTGCTGGAAAATGGCATTAAATTAAATAGGTATCAGCCTGCTACTCCAAGAGCTGAATGTCAGTGCTAATAAACCAGAGGCTCCATCTTTCCCAAAGGACCTTTGGAATCAATTGAAAGCTGCGTGCTCCATCCCCCTTTCCCAGCGGGTAAATGTTACTCTTGTGCTGTGCCACTGTGTGTCCTTGCAGTGAGGGACACTGCCAGCCCTGCTGATTGACAGGATTGCTCCCAGCACTGGAGGAGAGGAAGTGACCTTAAACTCTGGGGTTGTGGTTCTGTTTTGACTGTAAGGAAATACTTTTTTTTTTTTTTCCTTTTTTTTTTTTTTCCCTTTCCTTTTTAAAAACATTTCCCTGCCAGCCTGGCTTTCTGTTCATCTCTATGTATTTTTTTAAGGTCTTAACCCCTTCCTATCCTGAGGTGGAATTAGATAAGCTTTGAAAGCAGCCCAATGTCATTTGTTAAAAAAAAAATAAAAATAAAGGGATAAAGAAAAAAAAGAAGAGAGAGACTAAAGCAAGGAAAGTGACCTTGCAAAGTTGCCCGTAGAAAAACATCTCTTATCATAAGCCTAAAGTAATTAGCTTTATTTTTGGTGTTGCCTTATATGAATTGTTCATGCATCTCAGCTGGCTGTGCAAATGCCTAATGACAGTCTGAATGTGCTTTCCAGGCTGCTTGGCCACTGCTTGTGAGTGCCCGTGTCAGTGCAGGAGTTTGCTTTTCCCATGGAATGTGCACTGAGCACTCTCCCCCTTCTGCAGGGGAATGCTGGTGCCCTCTCTGGTAAAGTCTCTGTGGTCAGGGGGATTCTGCATCACTCAGCATGGGAACTCAAGGCTTCCAGGCAAGAAAGAGTAATATAAGAAATTATCACTGTTAATATCAATGCAACAAATTTGTCTTGCCCATTTTACTATTAAATGATGCTGAAGTTGGTGCTTCACGTGGCAGGTGGGCAGAAAGGATCCCTTGCCCCATTTCTGTTCCTTTCTGTAGGCAGTAGAAAGCTCCTGACGGCTGAGATGAGGCTGTCAGTGGTACTGGCAAAGCCATTCCATGCAGGTGTGTGCAAGGAAGAGTTTTCCCCGGGGAGCTGGTGGGAGCTGCTCGGGTACCCAGGAGCGGGGTGAGCACCAGGGGCTGCTGGAAATGGCTCTGCTGATGGGTCTGTCGTGGGCTGCTCCTCTTCCCTCAGCTGCTGCTCCGTGCTGCAGTCGCTCCTCAGCTCCTGGGGCAGTGGATTTGCCTCCTCAGCTCCCCCAGAACACCAGCCCCAGCTGTTCCCTTGCCCTGGGAACAGCCGATGTTTCCACCCAGCACAGGGACCAGCCATCCCCCAGCCAGAGGGGACTGACCATGGAGAAACGTGCTGATGGACACTGGCAGGAATGCTGTCCCTGTCTGTTCCTCAGCTCTCAGTGATGCTGAAAAGTCCAACGATGACGTGGCTGTTGATCTCCTGTTACTAATGGCATAAATTCAGCAATTATTTTAAGCCACGGTGAAAAAGTAAATGCAGATATTGTTGTGCAGGCTTGGCCAAAGTACTTGGCTTTGGTGTGTAACCTATTTCTGGGTGTAATTACCTTCCCTGTTATCACTGTGGTTGTCAGGGTGCAGCAGTAATCAGGTTTTGGCAGGGGATAGTGCTTTGTGTCTGCAAAGCCCTAGTCTAATCAGGAGGGAGGATCAAACTGCAGCAGCAGCCGTGCTCTGGCTGCTCCAGACCGATGGCAGGGACAGTGTGCTTGAACCAGAACAGCAGCTTGGAGAGCTCTGAGCCTGAAATTGCCAGAGAATCAGGCATTTTAGGGGATACTGATGCAGTCTGGGGGCAGAAAAATTAGCTGTGATGTCAGTGGCATGCAGGACATGAGAGAATAGGTCAGTGTCTCAAATCCACCCTTCTGGCAGCTGCTGCCTCTGACAGTGGCCGTGCTGGTGCCAACAGAGGGAGGTCATGGGAGGCAGATGTGGGATAATCTCTTCTCCACCTTAAATCTTCTCCTGGGTTAAACCCTGAGAACAAGCTTTAATAGCCTTCTTAAAGGGTGCAGTTCATTGAATTCTGCTTGGATTATGGCTTGTTCCATTTGGCTTGATTAGGTTCAGCCAGGAATTGGGAACAAACTTCAGAGCAACTCACTTGGAATCGGGAATGAGATCAGAACTGACTCGGATATGTATTACTCTGAAATGCAAAAAATTAGTCATGTTTATTCCCTCAGCTGAGTGCACACACTCCCTGGGCTTCAGAGGATCACTCCACGGCCTTGGCTGTGGTAGGCAGCCATGGCAGTTCTGTACAGCTCCTCTTAAAAAGGATGTATTTTTCTGGCTAGCACAACAGGAAAAGTGGAATGTCTAAATGTGGATGTGAAACATCACTGCAGTCATTCCACCACTTAGGCTGACCTCCAGGATCATCCCTGCTCCTTCCACTTATCTAAATACATCAAATGTAATTTCTTACATACAACTTGTGTGGCCCAGTGCTGGTTTGTTTTTTTTTTTTTCCCTTTCTTAAAGTAAACTGAGGCCACTTCTGCCAGAGCATAATCGCTCCTGTAGTGCAGTGATTAAATATTGGTAGTTGGAGGGCTAGGAAAGTACAGGAATTGCTTCTCCCAGGAAAAGCACATTTTTGGAAGATCTGTTTTGATTAGTCACTAGGATTTGTTTACAGCACTCTCTGGAAAGCTCAGGTGTTTTGGGTGGATCAGAGCTGTTCCCCTGGGATCAGCACAAGGTGCAGGATGAGGCAGAATAAGTGTGTCAGGTTTATGGTGTAAGGAGGGGATCCTTCTGCAGCCTCTCCCTCGCCTGCTTCAGTCTTCCAAAAATGCCTGATCTGAATCAGCTTAGAGGGTTTGATTTTCCCTTTCCTTTGTTTGAAGTTTAAGCCCTGTGAAAATCCATTAGAAAAGATGCATTGTTGGACAGGCCCCGATAGCATCAGCTGCCAGTTTATCTTTCATGTTGCACAGTGGCTCCTGTTACTGCCCAGGGGCTGCTGCCTTGGATTGTTCCCATCGTTTGGGTGGCTTTTGACCCACCAGAGTCCTGATCTGGGTTTTTGCCTTCAATGAGCTCTCTGTTATCAGCCTCCCCAGTGCTGGGGTACCTAGCAGAGCCTGGCACCGTGTCAAGGCTGTGGGCGTCCTTAAGATCCACTATTGATAGCTCACATGCTTTTTCCTCTCCAACGAAAACAAGCACTTTTTGTTTAAGTTCACTAATGTTTGGCAAAGGAATATAGTAGTAATTATACACCCAGCCTCCTCCTCCCCCTGTACCCCCCAATCCCAGTTTTATAAAGGCAGCTAGCACTGGAACTGAAATAAATGTCATGAATGAATAATAATTTCTTTCATTTACACAGTAATTAAACTTGTTGAATGCAGACTTTATGCTTTACTGCACAGTGTTTAATTTGAGTGGTAGATCCAGGCTTTTGTTCAATTCAGGAAGGGAAAAAATGAAATATCTACCTGACTATCAATGTGTTTTGTTACAAACACTTTGTGGTTGGGTTTTTTTTCCTACAGTGATGCTGACAAAGGGGAGAATGTGCTTTTCAGGCTGTTGTTTGCATCTTTACAAAGGTACTTTGTGGCCAAGGTTTCAGAAATGTGACAGAGATGTACCTCCAAAGCTTTATGGCTGCAGGGATCAATCAGCATTTCTGAAACCTTGGTTATGGGTATAGCTACCCCATCTTAGCAATTTTGTTTTCCACAGGATTTATTTTTTCCTTCTGTGCAATCTTTAAGTCCTTTAGGTGCAGCTCTTCCCCTTCCTAACCAAATGCAGGGCCACAATTGCAGCAATATTTATAGAGGTGTGTGCATGGTGATGTTCTCATCTAGCTGGGCAGGCAAAGGAGGGGTAGAACAGTGACAAGGATGGAAAATTGGATGTTTCAGATACAGAAACACTGCAGGTGGCAGAGGTCCAGGTTACCTGGCGTGCCCTTCCCCTGCAGGAGTGAAGTCAGGGATTGTTTGAAAGGAATGGAAAAATAATTAAGCTGCACGGACTGAAGGGAATCTTGAGTGCCTTGAGGATGGGAGCAGGGATGGTGTTGATGGGAAATGCTTTGGCTACTTGTCAGGTGTGGGAATTTCAGGAGGATGCACTCAGTCTCCACTCCAGGGAAGGAAAAAGTGAGTCAGAGAAACCTCTGTGTCCCTGAGGCCCATCAGCCCAGGCTTCCCAGACACTCGGCTCAGTAGCTCTGGGCCACCTGTCCAGGAGAAGACACTGGACCGAGGAGCAGATGTTAAAGGGATGTTCAGCTTGGGACACCAGCTCACGTCTTGACGCTTCAACTTTTCAAGTTTTGTGCATTGTGTGCCATTATTTTTTGAAACAGAGACTTGTCACAGGGTTGTTCCCTTTTTCTCTAAGTGTGTAACCTCTCAGATACCCTGAGTTTGTGCTCCTGGGCAGTTACTTTTGCTGTTGTTGAGCTCTTGGGGCAGGTTGCATGTCTGAGTGCAGAAGGTTCAACAGGGGCAGGCAAAGGCACTCCCTTGCACCTAAGTAGGAGCTGCAAAACACTTCTGAATTGTTTAGGCTGCAGAGCTGGATATTGATTTCATTGGGACAACTGCTTAGTCTTGCCAACGTGTTCTGAAGAAATGGTTGTTTGCTACTGCTCTGGAATATTCCCCAGGCAGATGTCAGCAGCTGCCACATTTGATGGATGCTGTGGAAGAGGAGAGGTGACACTGAGGGACTGCAGGAGGTGCTGGTGCAGGTGCCTGAGGATGGGGCACAGCAGCTCTGCCCTGGGACCTGCAAAAGGACTGCTGGGCAGAGGTGGAGGCAGCAGCAGCTCCAGCCGTGGCTCCTGCCAGCCCTGCCTGTGCCAAGTCCCCGTTCCCATGAGCCCTCCAGTGCCACGGGATGAGCAGGGACAGGCACAATCAGTGCCTGTGTCTGGCTCAGGTCCAAAAAGGCCTCCCAGGACTTGGGATATCATAGAGAAAACCATCCCTGCCTGGGGATGGTGGGTCATGTGTGGGTTTGGGTCTCAAGGCAGCTGTTACCCCAGAACTGCAACCACAGAAGTCTCTCAGGAGCTTTCCCAGAACACTTCCCAAAAGCCAGACAAAGTATTTTAATTGTCCTACATCCAAAGATTATCTTTTCCCCCTTTTCTGCTCTCGCGGGGCTGACATGTGCAAATGTGTGTTGCTAACTTCATTTTCTTTCTTACTGAGGGAACAAGAGGCACTTGGGCTGTTTTGTTTATAACTGTGCTCTCAGCCGGCTGCATGTCTGGAGATGAAGGTGACAGCTTGAGATTTGTGAGCCTAATTGGCATACAAAAAAATTAATCCACTGGGAAATGAGTTATTTGCAATTATCTGTAGATTTGGCTTTATTTCATGGAGACAAATATAGTTGCTTGGTGACTTAATTACAACATTTTTTTAAGATTATGAGATTTTAAAACGGATATCATTATTAACAAGATCTTGAGACTATATTTGGTGATTCCATAATTACAGCTATGGCCATATTTGTTAGCTCAGAAAATAATACGTGGAAGCTTTTAATTAAAATAATGAGATCTGTTCTTGCAGATAGGCTTTCAAGTACTACCCTTGGATAACAGGACCCTTTATTGTTCAGTGCAATTTAAACACGCTGTACTGTGCTGGGAGAGTGTCACCACTAAGGCTGAGACAGATCAGCATTAAAATATTCTTTGGCTGCTGGTTAAGAGGATGAGCATGAACTGGGTAAAGCAGCTAATTGTCCACAGCTCAGCTGAGCTCTGCTTGCCAAGACAAGTTTCTCAGAGCTCTGCTGGCTGGATCACAGAGAAAATGGTTAGAAACAGTAAAATATTCTACTCTGTGTGGTTTCTGTTGGTGTTGAGGGTGTACAAATGTGAGCACGGGTCTTAGGTTGCTGCTTCCTGAGCTGATTCCCCGTGGCTGTAATCCACACCAGCCTGGCTGCCCCAGTGGCTGCAGGATGAGCACTGGGAAGGACATGCCAGCCATCCCTGTCCCCCACAGCACAAACAGGGTGTGCAGCCAGGTTATCTGTGTCACTGGGAGGTCCCCTGAGTGCTGGGATGGTGGCTCCTGACTGCCAGGACAGCGGGAGTGCCCCACGGGGAGGTGCAGAGCTCCCTGACCCAAGGGTGCCCATCTCCTTGGGGATGAACCAGCTCTGGTCACAGCTGGAAGCTGCGGAGTGCTGGCCTGTGGCTCCAGCAGTGCTGCAGCCACTTCCAGGGACTCTGTTTCAGCAAACACTCTGCATTGGGTTTGATACTACAGAGGGCACGTTCCCAAATTGGCCTGACTTGTGCCGTTAGAGCAAAATACTGTTATTACTCTTGTCACTCACTGTGATGGGCTCATTGAGGAGGCCTAAAGCACATTCCCGAATTATTGTCAAAGACCCATGAGCAAGGGATCTCCAGGGGGTGGTTTTTACCCTTTTACTGCCGTGATTACTCCACCAGACCTACTTGGCCATCACCATTTTCATAGCCAGGGTGCTCACTTTGCTGTTCTCCTGCGTGGGAGTTACAGCACATATCCCTCCTGACATAAAGCAGTGTGGAATGGCACAGTCCTGTGCCCTCTGGAAGCAGAGGAAAGACTTGAGTGGACTTAGGTATACACTGAATCAGACCCTACAGGAGAAAAGAATTAGACATGCAACATCAAAGCAGTATTTCCACATCTGGGAAAGTGTTCAGAGAGTCCCCAAAGGTAAGATTAAAAAAAAAAAAAAAAAGTCAAGTGTGTTCATTTCTTATTAGCAATGTTATTGGCAATGAGATATTCTAATTGAATTACTCCTAATTAAAATAATTATGTTTTCTAAGTACTCTGATCTGTAGAGACCATGTAAGGAATCAAAGGTAGAAATAAACAGCACCTTGTAAATTCTCTCTAAGCTTGATGATGCTTAAAGAGGTTTTTTATGATTCCACTTGCTCGGCATGGGCTGGCGCTCATGCCATGATGATTTTTGGGAACCTTGCTCCTGGCTCAAAAAACCAACTGCTGCTGTGACAAGGATTAGCTGGAAAAAGCTCAAGGGTCAGATAAGGAAAATAGGGCTGGGTCTCTGCCTCCTCCACACCCATCCTGCCTGACCTGGAGCAGTATCTTGAACCTGCTCCACCTGGAGTTTCCACCAGCTGCTGGGCTGTTATCTCAGTTACCTGTGCATTGCTGTCTTAGTCTGGACTCTAACAGAGCCTTTTTGGCATGCAATAACCAAAACTCTCAGCAGTGATCTCCAGTTTCCATCAGGATAGAAAAACAACCCGGGAAGGCAGTGTTTTGTTGAGGAAGGGTGAAAGGTGAACCCCAGAGTTAGACACTGAGTGGTCCTGCAGGGTGGCTGTTAAGATGAAGCTGTGATTCCTGCTGAGATCTGGCACTGAAATATTGCTGTGCTGTGGGTAGGTACCTTTCCTTTTGCTCGCTTCTGGAGTGAATAATCTCAGTTTATCTCCTGCTGCAAAACACTTGGATGAACCAAGGACTGATCTGTCTGGGGAGGTGGAAATCATCAGTCTCAGGCTGTCCAGACCCATCCCTGCTCTGCAGATCAGCGTTGTGCTCAAACGGGGCTTTCCCTGAGCCCTGTGCTGGGAACACCCTGCCCCACACTGCCCTCGGGTTACTCCCCATGGTAAGTGTTTCCTCACGGGGCACTGACTTTCCAGTGTGTTTTCCACTGTGAAGTGTCTATCAGTGGTAAATAATACTAGGTTTGTGGGGTCACACGAGGTCAGATTGGACAGACTCCTCCCAGGATCCATCACTCGGTCCCAGCCCTCGGAACAGCCAGGGTCCCCGTGGAGTCTGTGGAATGGCTTTTGGTGGTGTCCCTTCCTTGGACACACGGCTTGGTGTTGGCAAACACCTCGGAAAAACACTTTGCACAGACAGGGAAGTTGGGACATTCAGCCCAGGGCCACGTGGAGGGCCTGGGATGTTTGGAAACCCTGGCACAGGGGATTTTTTACCTGGCCGAGGGGAGCTTGCTGCTGTCACAAACATTTGTCTGATGGAAGGTGTCCCTGCCCATGGCAGGGGATTGGAACTAGATGATCTTCCAACCCAAACCATCCTGGGATTCGATGATTTTCTGATGTAGCATTGTCCTGAATCAACCTAAAGGCTTAATCAGTCTCAGAATAAGCTAATATTTATCATACACAGCCTTTATAAAGGCCAAACATTGCAGTTTCTTCTGAGGAGGAGAAAATTTCAAAGGTTTCTCACATCAAATACTGCTGATTTTTCTCTTTCTTTTTTCTCATGATCATGATTAAAATTCATTCAACATCCTCTTGCAAGGAGAAAAAAAATATATATACATTTGATGGCTTTGTGCTTTCTTCCCCTCCCTCTGTAAAAATAGAAAGGCTTTCAGATGTTGCATGAACAAAGATATGGAAATGTGAGAAGAGGGCAGCATCTGGAGGTTTTCAAACACGAGAACACGGGCTGTACGTTTCTTTTGCTGTTAGAAGAGTGAAAAGCTGTTTCCTGTCATTTCCCATCTTGTCACTCGGAAGGCTGGCATCTTGCAGCTCCTTGCACCAGCTGTTGTTTTTTTCTCCACAGACAGATGGTGCAACCTCTTTGATAATTTTTTTTCCCGTGTTCTGAGGATTTTGCATGTGTACTACCTTTATGTAATGATCATATAACCCTGTCACTCACTTTATCCTGTTAGCAGTGTCATCCCTGCAAGAAGGAGGAGGAGGTGGCAGTGTAAGGAACTTAATCCTCCTCTTGTGTTCTGACATGCTTTGAAAATACACTGTGAAGCTGCAGCTACAAATGTTTCCAGAAGCCTTCGGTATTCCTGTCTGAGGGATTCCAGAGTATCAGCTGGGATTTTGTAGGACTCCTCTGTTTGTGTAAATTTGATGCAGTTTTGTAATAATTAGAGGGAGTTTTGTCCCCTTCCAATGTGGTACTGTTGCACAGAAGTACGTTTTTGCTTTGTATTCCTGGAATACAAACCTGGACTGTTACAAGTAATTCCAACGCAGCTACATGTGGAAAGGAATGGAAATGACTTCTGGTATCTCAGAAATGGCTGTAACACTTGTAATTACTTTATTCCCTTTGATTTCCACCTGCTTTGCAATGTTGGAATGTGACCCTTCTGATGGTTCTGATTGCTAAGGACTGAAAGCTTTTGAGGCTTGCTGGACACACCTGGAGGTCTTGGAATCTGCAGAGGAGCAGATGCCCCCTCACCCCTGCCTTCCCCAGGGATGGCAAAGCAGGCTGGATTCATCTGGGAGAGGCAAACTGATGACGAGTCCCTGGTGTGGTTTCTTTTGTACAGCAAAATTTGCTCCTCAGTCCCAGCTGGCAGAGTGGAACTGTGAGCACAGTGCAAATAAAGCTGTGTCAAAGGTGGGAAGAATTGGTAAAATTAATGAATCCTGAGCAGCCAAGCTGCTGGAGCAGGTCTGGGGCAGGGGGTGAGAGATGGGGTGTCTACACCAGTAGCTGGTGCAGGTGTGCTCCAGTCCATTTTAGGTTGGGGGTTCTGCCCCTGTGCTCAGGTGAGAGGCCACCTGCAGAGCTGCCCCAGCCCTGTCCCAGCACAGGGAGGAGCTGGAGCTGCTGGAGGAGCCCAGAGGAGGCTCCAGGGTGAGCAGAGGGATGGAGCAGCTCTGCTGGGAGGAAAGGCTGGGAGAGCTGGGATTGTTCAGCCTGGAGAGGAGAAGCTTTGGGGTGAGCTCAGTGTGGCCTTGCCGGACCTGAATGGAACTTACAGGAAAGATGGAGACTCTTTACAAGGGATGGAGGGACAGGACACAGGGAATGGCTTCCCACTGCCAGAGGGCAGGGATGGGTGGGATATTGGGAGTAACGCTTCCCTGTGAGGTTGGGGAGGCCCTGGCACAGAGCAGCTCTGGCTGCCCCTAGATGCCTGGCAGTGCCCAAGGCCAGGCTGGACAGGGCTTGGAGCAGCCTGGGACAGTGGAAGGTGTCCCTGCCCATGGCAGGAGTGGAATGGGATGTGCTTTAAGATCCCTTTAAACCCAAACCATTTTATGTTTTTCACCAGTCTAAGTCAGGGATCAAAAATTTGTTCCTTTGTTGCAGAGCACCACAGAAACTTTTTTGAGGAGGGAATAATGCATTAAAATGCATTTTAAATTGGAATTTAAATCCTAACAGTCTAGTTTTGCAGGTATCAATATGCATAATTATTATTAAAGGTACGATGGCAATGTCCTTTCGATTATGAGATCTGTGATTTGTAGGGTTGAGCCCTTTTTTCTAATGAGTGGTGTTCATGTAATGGTACTTTGGATGTTCCTATATTTCTCTCAGAAAATACTCTTGCAGAGTGAATATGTATTTTTTTTTTATTGGCACTGTGCTGCACATGTATTGGTCCTGTCACCTCCAGAGTAATAAGTGTAATTGGAAGAAGACAGGTAGTAATGAGCCAGCCTGTTTTCTGTTCTTTGTTTGCCTTTGCATTGTGTTTGTCTGTGCTGAAAAGAGCATCCTCTTCCCACAGCCAAAAAACCATTTGCTCTGAATTGTTTACTGAGTGCCATGTATAAAAGCGTGGCTGCTGTCACAGAAGTGACTATAAAAGTGACACCATGGGGCTCACTGTTTATTTTCTCTTTCTCGCTGTCTTGGAGACCTTCTAGAGAACATTTTCTCAGTTCAGCATTTTCTCAGTGCTGCAGATTCCAGCTGTCAGCAGGAAAATCAGAGCTTTGTGTCCCCTACAGGGTCAGGTTCAGGATGTTATTGGAAAGCTCAGACCTGGAGCACTCTGAAGCATCCCCTTTGCTTCCCACCTCTGCACCACGACTGTGGTTGGCTTCTTCAGGGGACCCACAGGGCTCCCTCCTTATGTTTTGTTTGTTTTTGTTTTTGTGGGTTTTGTTGGTTGGTTGGTTGGTTGGTTTGGTTTTTTTCTTGTGATCCCATCCACCTCCTCTGGTTTTTTTCACCTGTGCTGGAAATGTGATAGGAGAGGCAGATGCCAATCCCAGCTGCTTCTGTAAGGACAGCCAGGATGAAAACAGTATCCAGACATCAAATAGCAAAACAAAATTTAACTTTGGGCACATATAGGATTCCTGCATGTGAGGGGTCAAGATCTCTCTCTGTTAGGGACCTAATGTCTAGTTTGGTACCACTACCCCAAATCAACTTCAGTCTCAAAGAAATACGGATCTGTGCTGCCTTGTTTGCTTTGTTCTGTATCAAATGCACATGTATTTGTGTGTGTTTGTGTGTTCATTTTTGTCTTTTTGTGTGTGCTGGCAGCAGGGACAAGGAAGATCAGCTCTAAGTAGGGAGGGCACACAGAGTTATGTGCTCTGAGGTTTGGGTTTAGGGGCACATTTATTCTCCAGTGTCCAAGGAGGTGCAATATGGCTCTAAATACTTTGTCAGGTGGATCTGGGTGGGAGAGTTGCAGGAGTGCCTTAGAGGTTTGGATGACTTTCTTTTAACTTCCTCCTTCAGTGTAACAAAATTTAATTCCATCAGCTAATTTCCCTTTTTTTTCCCCTTTTTTTTTCTTTGCCTCCCTTTTTGTTCCGCCTTATTTTTCTAGGTTCCTGCTCTCCATCGCTTTCCTTCATCTGTTCAGAATTCCTCCTAGTGCCTGATGAAACAATGTTTTCATTTTCCCCTTATTCTTGCATTTATTAATTTGAAAAAATATTCACCTCACGGATAACTGCTTTCTTGTATTTCTAGACTTTTCTGGTCTGCAAAGTTAATCAGTGCTAATGGTTTCCTTGAAGAAGTGGGAACACCGAATTTGAGTGTAATCCTTGTTCATCAATATTCTTGTTTTTTCTGTTTGATCAAAGTCAGGAAATACAGCACCATTCATGCTGTCTGCAATCCCAAGATTTCCAGCCCAGTTTCTCATATCAAGTAGCTAGGGAATATTAAAATTCTGCAGCATTTATTCAAGGGAGCACTCAGAGTTTCTTGTAAGGCACGTAGCACTAGTTAGTTGTGTTATGAATTTAAGAAGAATAAGCTACCCTGGATTTGGCAAATTCATGCTCCGTTCTAAAGAAGCACTTAAAAGGATTATTGAAATTTGTCTTGTAAAACCCCCTGAAGCTTTTAGCAGCTTGTGTGGGATTTTGGTTAGCATTCGTGGGCCTTGGCAGGCTGAGCAGCTGCACAGAAGGTCCTGTAATCCCTCAATAATGGCAAGGTGCAGCAAAGGCTCCGGCGGCACCGAGCACCACCGGCGCTTTGTGCTGGGAAATTCTCCTCTGCTTTTCTGCCTGAGAACGCCCCTCTCTCATCTTCCCCCTCTAATTTGGGCCACTGCAGCTTCGAGCTGCAGGCTGATGCTTCACTGAATTCTGTAGTTGAGGCAGGAATGAGCCTGAAGCAGCTTAAAGCCAAACACAGCCTGGGTGGGCAGCGAGCAGTGGGCACCATTTGCCATTATTGTGTCAAATGCACAGAGGGAAATGCATTTACTGGCTACAGGAGATAAACATAGATCATGCTTTTGGGGAGCCAGCTTTCAGCAGAGAGCAGATTGAATTCCTTGGGGCACCTATGGCATTCAGAGTCACGACTGAGTCTGCTTTGGTCAGGGCAGAGCCTGGCCACTGCACATTTCCCTAGCTCTTCTCTCTATCTGCAACTCTTCCTGTGGCCTGCAATTACCTGCCCTGTCCCACACTACTTAAACAGAATTTTCTCTGCTAGACTGCAGTAAGTGATCTACAGGAAGAATACACTGAATAATTTTAGCCTATTCTTTTCCCCATAGCCTGAGTATATACAGAGGGGTTGTGATTTCCTCTTTGTTGCTCGAACTTTCTGTCTCATAAATAATTTTTATTTTTAATCTTTGAGTTTATCACAAATATTAAAATTTCACTTGTCACATTAGATGTGTTGTCATGTAGGACAGCTCTGTGATTGTACAGGCATTATGCAGGCACAGCATATGAGACAGCCCCAAGGAAGCTTCTTGCAATTTATTGTGGGTGGAAGGGGCTCACGTAGTGCCACAGAGGGAGCCAGGGCCATACCTAAAGACAGCCAGTCCTTGTGCCAAAAACAAATCTGTGCTGTGATTAAACTGTGTGGATCTGATTTCTCAGCAAAAGTAATTCTGTGAAGATGTAAATAATGATTCTTTTAATAGTGGGAGCAACTTTGAAATTCAGTTTTCTGCAGCATTTGTGCTGGTAAGACTCAGTTGCTCAATTTTATGTGGAAAGCAGGCGTGAAGCAGACGGAGGCTGAGCCAGAGCAGACTTACTGCAATTCCAAACTGACTGCTCATTGCGTGGAACTTTCGTTTATTTTTTTTCATTTTCTTTGCTTTCTCTAATGGCTGGGGTGCAGTGAGGGCCATGGCAATCTCCCCATGCCTGCAGCCACAGCGAGCCTGATAAATGAGCAGGGATGCAAAGCAGGCTCATGGCAAAGCTACTTGAAACCCCCTTACTCTGTCACTGTTATTAATTAAGGGCATTTCTCTTTTCCCACCGTGAAGAACAGACTGTGTCTGTGGAGCTGCATGAACACATTCCATTTTTCATATTGCTACACTTTGTTCCTTCTTGCTGAAAACCCAGAAGTGAGCGGGTACCTCCCCTACCCAGGGTCTCTCACAGCGGTCGTGGAAAGCCCCTCAAGCGTAAGCAAAATATTGACAAGGAATTCCTGAGCACCTCCAAGCCTTTCCCAGGAGCATCCCCTCTCCCATCCTGCATGCACACAGCCACGTGCTCTCGCTGAGGACTCGGCCACCACTCCCGAGCGTGTTTAGCAAACAAGGCCTAATGACAATCGCGGTCATTTAAAATTACTGAAAGGGCAGGATTTCCCCAAAGGGACTTATTTTCTGCCATGATTGAATAAAGAAGGGAGGCAGCTGCTGAGACTGGAAAAGGTCACGCAGTCACATCGGTTGATGAAGGAATCAGAGGAGCTGTCACCCCCGCCGCAGCCTCGCCTGCCAAGTGACAGAGCTGTCACCGCTGGCATCTGTCGCGCTCCGAACGCGGGCGGCCCAGGGGCAGAGCGGCCACGCCGCCATCCTCTGCTGGGATCAATTGTTTGTTCAACAAATGGTGTTAGGAGACTCTGGCTTTTCTCTCCTGCAGCTCGGAAGATCAAGTTAAGCTAAATATTTGAAGCTGTACTAGGCTGGTATTGACAAAACACAGGAGCACTTGGGCTGAAAGGGAGACGGATGTGCTGGGGATCCGGATGTGCTGGGGGCGTTGCAGATCAGATTCCTTTGATGTATCTATAATTTAAGGTATTTCTGCAGGAAGGTGAGGGAGGTGACAGTAAAGATGGCTCAGCAGGGGTGTTCTGTGAGGGTTCAGGTTGCGCTGGCTGCAGGTATCCTAATCTTATATCCATTGCTGTGAAGGAAATCCATTGTAGGTTTAGGGAGCAATTGTTTTCTCCTCTTGGTCTGCTCAGAGGAGATGCTCATGTGATTTTCAGCCATTCCCATGCTTCCCTAAAGAAGTGAAGTTCTTGATAAATTTTGGAAATGAGTATTCAGAAAGAAAATGAGAAATTAGCACGTATGCATGTTCCAGTGACTCCCACTCATACACTGACCAAAAAACAGCTGTTAAAGCAATTTATTTGTACTGTCTCCTGAATGGGGCTTCTCTCAAGATCATGTGTCCCTGCCGGTCCTGAGAGCTGTAGATCTTTCAACTTAAATGTTTGGCTGAGTGGCATTAAGGTCTGTCCTGCACTCTCCTCTAACCTACGCTGTGATTTTTCAGAATATATTAATATTGAGCTTTCAGAATATAATGATATAACTTGCCTGTTACTCAATACATACTGACATGTATAGAGTCCCATGGTTTGTTTTTGATGGGAATTCACTATGTATCCCTGCTTCCTCTCTGTGGCTACCAGAATCCTGCTTTAGCAGACCCATCTGCTTACACTTATCCTGCATTTGCTGCTTTTACACCCCCTGTGTAATTGTCATCACTTTTTTGAGTCTGACAAACCTATCTTGTTTTTTTAGGAATAAATCTTTCCTGAGTGATCCTGTTCAACTAGGGAAAAATCCCAGAATGTTTTGGGTTGGAAGGGATTTAAAGATCATGCCATTCCACCCCCTGCCATGGGCAGGGGCATCTTCCACTGTCTCAGGTTGCTCCAAGCTCTGTCCAGCCTGGCCTTGGACCCCTCCAGGCATCCAGGGTCAGCCACAGCTTCTCTGGGCACCCTGTGCCAGGGCCTCCCCACCCTCCCAGGGAACAATTCCTTCCCAATATCCCATCTATCCCTGCCCTCTGGCAGATTGAAGCCATTCCCTGTGTCCTGTCCCTCCATCCCTTGTCCAGTCTCTCTCCAGCTCTCTTTGAGCCCTTTAGGTACTGGAAGGGGCTCTAAGGTCTCCCCAGAGCCTTCTCTTCTCCAGGTTGGACAATCCCACCTCTTTCAGCCTTTCCTTTACAGCACAGAGGCTCCAGCCCTTGGAGCATCTCTGGGGCCTCCTCTGGACTCAGTCCAGCACGTTCACGTCCTTCTTGTGCTGAGCACACCACAGCTGGACACAGGACTCTGGGAGGGGTCTCACAATGGCAGGATTGAGGGGGAGAATCCCCACCCTTGGCCTGCTCCTGTGCTGCTTTTGATGCTGTCCAGGCATTTTGAAAGAAGTTAAATGTGTTGGTTTCCCTGCCACAGTGCAATTACAGTGGGGTAGTGACGCCCAACATGCTCCTCTGGAGGTGATCCTTTAATTCAGATGCACTCTCAGGAGGTTTGGGAACTGACAAAGCAGTGACACAGAGACAGAACTCTCCCATTAGCTTTGTCAAAACATTTGCTAATTGCAGTGTGATCCCTCAAAACATACTTCTTAGGGAAAAATGAATCTGAATTCAAACCCACGCCGACCAGGGAAGAGCAGAGTCCTCTCCAGGATGTAAATTAGATTAGTAGTTGAGTGGAATTGATTCTGCTGAGACTAAATTAATCACAGTGCTTAATCACTGTAACCTTTAAACATAGCAGTCCTGACCACAGCTGTGGGGTAGCACATTGTTCTCACAGACTCCTGACCTTCCCAAGGCGCTGGGACTCTCAGGCAAAGCAGCACCAGAGTGGAGCAGAGTCAAAACTGCTTCAGCCTGACCTTCACGTTCTTCCACTGCTTAGAAAAAGGGGAAGAAAATTAATACTTTGAGGATATAAACCCATGGTGAGCAAATGATAATGTCAGTGGCAGTCAGGACACTGCCTCCTCTGTCTGTGCTGGGACAGAACAGTTCATTATTGAGGGTTGTGAAATGACCCTGGATCCTCCTCCCCTCCCAGCTCTTCACTGGCTTTGGGGGTGCATGTTTTGGGCCTCAGGCCGAAGGATTAATCTTTTCCTTGTAATCCTGGAGGTTACACATGCTTCCTTTTCTTCCTTACACTAGCAGAGAGGGTGAGAATGTCTGGCAGAGGAGTGTCTGGGCACAGAGGGGACACTGAGACATACCCACACTCCCCAGCAAGACGAGTATTGTAGGACACTGAGATCCCAGTGGTAGAATCTCCAGCCCCTGGATAATCTTGGAAACCAAACACCGGGTAAAAAATGACTCGTGTTTCCTCAGATCAGTCTCCTGCAGATCAATTTGTACAGCTAATGCACTTGCATCAGAAGAAAAGCTGGGAGGTTTTAAACATTCTGCAGCCTCTGTTTTCAAGAGCTGGGGGGGACTGTGAGTACAGTGTCCTTCAGGTGTTTGCTTTGTAGTGTTGATGCCAAGGTCCAGCCTCTAATAAAATGTGCCAAACCCCTGAGAAGTCCAAAATCACTGGCTTCTCTTGAAACCCAAGGCCTTTTCCTGCAGCTTTCAGCTGCTCCAGCCAGCTCTTGGGGTGCCAAAAGAAGCCTCCCTGTCACACAATGAGAAGTGGGACAGATGGGTTTGCTTTCCACAGTGGACAAAGCCTGAAGTTAAATGGACCAGACAGTGCTCAAGCAGCTGTGTTTGTGGTTGATTCTTTTAAAATTGCATTTTTCTTCTACTTCAGAAATATTTGGGGATATCTTGCTGTGATGCTCTATAGGAATTAGCATCTTCTGTATGGACATGAAGAAGACTTGAGATGAGAGCCCACCTGTGGATGTCGTTTGTTTTGGGATCTGTTCCCTGCTCTCATTAGCCGGAGTCAGACTTGGATCTGTCCTCAGCTCTTCCACTCATCTCCTTACATTTTCTCCCTCAGATTCTACCTTGTAATCTGAAGATGACTTTGTTTCTGTCCCCTACCATTCTTTGTATTTTCTCTTTTAATTGTTTACCTTTTGGGGATGTATGGTGCAGCACATGAATAATGGATGAGCAGAGTTTTCCACCCAGCAAGGCTTTGGGCTTGATTGATGATGGTCAGACAGAGCAGCAGCTCTCTCTGTAAACAGTAGGTGAGTTATTCTTTGAGGCTATGTCCCATCCCTACATAAATGTTTTACAAAAAAAAAAATCCCCAACGAAGCTTTAAAATCCTGTGCTGAGAGGAATTTGTCATTGCTTTTAACACTCACGCTTGCTGTGATTTATTTTTCTTTTTAAAATAAGGTATCCAAAAATTTCTCCAGCTAAGAGACATAAAAATCCTGTTTTGCTGTAATATATTGTTTCGTACATCTACTTTCTATTAATCATGAAGTACCTTTGTGACAAGAAGCTGGGCAAATTGTCTGATTCCTTGAAACCATCTTTCTTTGCTATGAATGATTAAAACAATACATCATCACCCTGAGTTAACTAACTGTCCTTGCTCTGTTACAAGCAGAGGGAGAGGCTGAATGCTGACAATTTGCCACTGCACTGCCACAGGAAGTACCTACTTAGACACTGAAGATGGGTTAAGTGCTGCCAATGTGAAATAAAAGAAAACATGACCAGAGTAATTTAAAATGTCTTTGAAAAATACTGCTCTGTCTCTGTATGTTATTTAGTTATTAATATCCATATCCCAGCTGTGTCCTCACAGGAAGGAACTGCAAATGTACTGTTAATAGTCACTGGAGTCAGGAAAGTCTGAAATACTCAATGAGAGCATGGTCTGTGAACAGGGATTGGGCTCAGGAATTTCTACCCCTGGGTGGGAAAAGCTGAAAAGGATCCCGTGGCAGTGTGGACTCAGGTACTGGTAACATTATCAGCTTTGGAGCGTGGTATTTTTGAATCTGTTTGTTTGATTTTTGTCTGTTGAGTGCTGAGAGATTTGAAGTTTATCCTTTTCCACAAAGGAACATCCCATGGTTTCATACCCAGTCTGGCACACACTGGAGCTGGTCACCTTTGGCACGGGCAGGTGCCAGGCTCTGCAGCAGGGCTGTGTCCGTGGGCAGCGGTGGGACTGATGGGGCAGAATTCCCTGCCCGCTCCCAGCCCTGCCCTTCTGCTCCTCACTGAGCCAAACCTGCCAACCACATTGCCATAGCATCATTTAAAGGAGATTTGCCATGATTGCCAAAATTGAAGTGTGGCAATTCCATTTTCTACAGGTCGTGTAGAATTCTCTCAGAGAATTTTGGCTTGCAAACCGAGGGGAAAAGGAGGCACAAACATGGGGCATGCTGGGCTCCTCCTTGCCCGTGCAGAGCTGCAGTTGGGCACTCCTCAGGCTCACCTGAGTCTTGTGGGAGGTGTTTAGATGGCAGGCTGAGGAATTAAAGGGTTTGCTTTATCCCCAGCTGCTTTCTCACCTGGGTGTCCTTCCCAGCTGCCTCCTGACCCAGACGGAGGGTGCTGACACCTCAAGGGAAGGAGTCACCTTGCAGGTGAGGAGGCAATGCAGTCCCTGTGCTTTAATCACCTGAGCTCACACCGGGGCTGCATTAACCCTGTGGGGCTGGCTATGGGGTCTGGCGAGTGCCTGTGACCCATTTCCCTGGCTGTCACACACCAAGCAAAGGCTGCTCTGCTCACCCTTTGGGGAATTGCTTTGATCCATGATCATGCAATTGGCTTCCTCACAGCTTAAGCCAAGTGCCAGAGTAAGGCTTGAAACCGGTTAGGTCTTTAACAGAGATTATTCTTTTCTCCTGGATTTAATTATGCACATGTATTTCAAACACAAATACATGTATATATGGTTAAACTTTTATTTTGTCATTTCCTGCAGCTGAAATTTATTGTGGATTGAAATACACAGGTTTATCTGCCTGACCTTTTGCTAATTATTAGATTGAGATAAGTGTGTATGTAAGTGACAAATTGCCTTTAATGACATTTAATCTGCACACTGACATTAATGGTGGGTATAGCAGCCTGGTTATAGTCTTTGTTGCTGAGAGACGAAAAGAGCAAGGACTTTTATCTTAATTTGACCTTATTCAAAAGGTGTTTGTAGTAGTAGTCAATTTCTGATTAACTTAATGACCTGTTTTACATAGAAAGCAGTCAAACATTGGTATATGAAAGAGCCTCGAGGTGATAGATCACAGAGGCAACAGTGCCACTGTTAATGGATGGGGGTGAGGGAGGTGGGAAGAGGAGCAGCTCCAAACTCTCCTTGCTGATACCAGAAAGGAACGTGCCACATCCAGAAAACATGGTTAGAAAAGAGTCTGTTGAAGGCTGGGTGCAAAGAGCCAATATTTGACTTTGCTGAATAGTTTTCTGTACAGTCCAGACTTGTGAAACGCAGAGGTGCAGGACTGCACATCCACTGAAAGGAGTGAAAGTGTCTCCTCTGAGCTTGAATCCGTCTGGAAATGGCATGGCCCCATATCAAGGTCAGCCCTGGCTATTTCTGTGACAACAGATCTGCACATCCCAGAGGGCAAACACAGCACAGAGCCCAAGGTGGGCAACTGCAGTCCTTCCCTCTCACTGCCCTGTGGTGCATTTTCAGAATGATTTAAGAGGGACTTCAGCGACAAGAGCAGAGGTTATAAACTGCTTTTAGGAAAAGTAAACACCTAAGCAAATCATTCAAGAACCCATTAAATGGGTAGACAGCTCCAATAAATACAGTCCATAATGCACTTTGGAATGCTCCAGCACCTGCTGGCTCTGATGGGCTTTCCTCTGAGACCTCCTGAAAGTTACATTTTAATAGAAAAAATTGTTCCTTGCACATCACTGAAAAAACATGAAGATACAGTTCAGAAATGAGCTGGAAGGATAATAACGTACCTTAAGTTTGTAAACCAACTAATGAATTTATAGTTTAATGCCATTTTTTAATGCAACAGAAATGCCTTGAAAACTAAACCAAACGGAGTGGCAAATTGACACAAATGTTTAGTGAATTGAGATCAACACTTATTACATCAAGTGACAATGGAAATGCAAACAGAATGCCTTGGCATGTTGTCATGGAGCCCTTCAGCTGCTGCCTGCCTTGGCAGGGAGGTGCTGCACAGGCAGCAGTCACTGGGCAATCACAGAGCCTCTGAAAGCACCACGTGAGCTGGAGAGAAGTGGAGTTTGGAATTGAAGGTTTCAATTTTGGGTTTCTGGAGTCTGCAGTGTGTCTACTGTGTGTCAGCCATGTCCAGCTGGAGATGCTCCTGTCTGTCCTGCAGTTTGAGCACTGTTAATGAAGGAGTGTTTTATCATTTAATACATCAAAACAACCAAACACAGCTACAAACACAAACCAGCTCCATCAGTGGGACTGCCTGGGGTCTGCTGCTGCCTCCGAAGGATGGGAGAGGAAAGGGGAGACATTTCCAGCATGGGCTCACACCATAGTTTGGGCATTTGCTGCACTCCATCTTTTACCCAGTTATTCCTTTCCCCAAAATATGTAAGTTCTTTGATAATTCCCTGTATTCCACTGTATCAAGGTGAACTTGAGTCTAGTTACAACATTCTGAGATGTGGGAAGAGGGTACCAGCTCTGTGTGGGAATAGGAAACCAAGCAAAGCTCCAGAAAAACACTCTCCAAATGGATGAAGAGCCTCACATGTGTCTTGTATGCTAAAAGGTATTTAAGGCTATGCCTTTTACAAGAGAATTAAATTTTAAGTTGGTGCTGCCCCACCTAATTTCTGTTCTCTGTTAAAGGGGAATTGGACTACTGCACCCTAAGTGGATAAATCATTATCCAAGGACTGTTTTCACTGTTTTGATGCTCAGTTCAGATGTTGACCCTTTGAGAGCATGTATGGTGTCTCCAGGCCAGCACCAGTGCAATTGTAATTGCATTTCCTTGTGAGTGCCCCCAGTTATTCTGGATTGCTGTCCAATCTGATCCAAGAGCAGAATGCCAAAAAAGATCATTTGGATCATTTTGAGTGAGCTTCTGTAGTGCTTGGGAAGCAGGAGTTGATGTAATTAATTCCTGTTCAAGCATATCTTTAAAATAAATAAATCTGGCCTCCACTTTGAATTGCCAGTAATTGAGAAACCACTGCAGTCCTTAGGAAGTTGTTCTAGTGGTTAATTACCCTCACAGTTAAAAATTAGCATCCTATTTATAACCCAACCTTTTTTTCTCACTTCTGCTTGCAGCCACTGGATTTTATCACACAAAGAGAGCCCATTCTTTGGGTATTGTTCCATGTTTTCCATCATTTCCACATCTCCTTTCACTGCCATGTAGATACAACAATGCTACGGCGATATGTTTTTGTTTGGGGTTTTTTTTTGCCTGAGGTTGGACTACATTTGAAATGTATTGTAAGATTCTTGGGTGAAAATTGCTACAATACACAAATTTCACAAAGATCCATTAATTATCCGTTTTCCCAGTGTGAGCTTCTGTACACTGGTGTACACTCAGCAGGGTTTCTTGCATCCTTTTGTCTGCTATTAATATTGATGCTGTTTTCCTAGGACTGACACCTGGGGGAGGAGGAGAATTCCCTCGCTGGTAGTGGAGGGTTGATCGTGTGCCATTGCCAGCTGGGGAGCCACAGCCTTTCCCCACAGTGAGATTTGCAGGCACCAACCTAATGAGCCCCAGTGCCACTCCGTGGTTTTACCTCCTCCTTAGAAACCTTACAGGCTTGGCAGTTGTGTGTTGCACAGTAGCAGCAGTGATGTTTGAGAGGGAGGAAGAGGTGCTTGTCACTCCACATTTCATGGTCCCCTGCACTGGGATGTTATTTGGGGGCTGGCAGTTACAGACTCCTATGCTAACAAACCTGCACTGAAACTGCCCTTCATGTAAGAGGCCAGAACCAGATTCTGTACCCCAAATGCTTAAAAAACCACAGTTTCATCAAATTTACTCGATCTATGTTTAAAAAGTGGCGACCTTAGCAAAGGTCTGTGTTGTGCTTTAGCAGCTATGGGTGGTATGTGGATTCCTTATTCTTCATGACTTTAAATCATCCAGAGATACATCGGCAGATGGATTTGAAAGCATTTGCTCTTTGCTTTCTTCCTACTTAGGAGCTCTATAGATGTCCCATAAACTTTGAGGATGAGGAGGGACTGGAGCATCTCCGTGCCCAGGAAAGGCAGAGGGAGCTGGGGCTGCTCAGCCTTGAGAGGAGCCCCAGCTGAGAGGGGCCCTCAGCCCTGGGTGTCCCTGGCTGTCCCTGGCTGTCCCTGGGTGTCCCTGTCCATCCCTGTCCATCCCTGTCTGTCCCTGTCTGTCCCTGCCCATCCCTGTCCATCCCTGGGTGTCCCTGTGTGCAGGGAGGGCTCAGGGCAGGGCCCAGGCTCTGCTCCAGGACCCAGCAGTGGCACCAGAGGGACGGGCAGGCTCTGAGCCCAGCAATTGCCCCTGCACAGGAGGCAGAACTTCTGCCCTGGGCAGTGCCCAGCCCTGCACAGGCTGCCCAGGGAGGGGCTGGAGTCTCCCTCAGCGGGGATATTGCAGAGCCCTCTGGACACAGCCCTGTGCCCTGTGCTCTGGGATGGCCCTGCCTGAGCAGGGAGGTGGCACCGGGGACCCTCTGGGGTCCCTTCCAGCCTGGCCCAGCCTGGCATTCTGTGGTGAAGGCTGTGTGTAAGGAAACCCCAAAGCAGACACTAAACCCTGGTGTCAGCTCCAGGTCCAGCTGTTAGCTGAGGTTTGTTGCTGTCCCCAAGGCCACTGTCCCTGGGGCTGGTGTGGGTCCTGCAGGGCTCTGGCTCTGGCTCTGTTCCCCTGGGCAGAGGCACCTGCAGCTGCAGGGTTTTGCCATGGAGAGCTACAAAGCTTCTGGGCAGCAGATGACAATGCCAACTTTAGGGGCTTCTTCTGGTCAGTGAGGTGGACACCTCAGTTCCTGTTTGACTTCATGTCCGTGTCTGTTGGAACTTGGAAAAGGCTGCAGAGATTTTTTTTTCTCCCGTGTGTTTTCACTGGTATTTTAAATGAACACACTTTCCCAGTGTCAGCTCCTGCCACCATTGTCACTTTAGCCTTTTAAAGTACTGTTTCTTGTCGCAATCTTCCTGATAAAAGCGTCTGTCGAAAAGAGGAATTATCTGATGTGACAGAATATTCACGTTTTGAAGGTGCATGTTGGACTTCTTTTGGCAGTGACAGTTGAAATGTTGCTGCACTCAGAGGATACAGACGTGTGGTCCAGCTGATGTGTAGGCTTGGGCTTTTACTCTTTGCCTGTTGATATTTCATTTGTTTTACTGACAGAGGAGGATTTGCAGCACCTGCTGCCAGGTCCTGAGGCAGAGCCAGGGACCCTCTGGATTCTTAGTCCTTGTTATGGGAGCAGAGTCAAAAGCTGGTGCTGAGCACCCAGGGCTCACGCAGCCTTGGGGTATGTGGGGGGATTTCTCTAGGCTGGCTGGGAGTCTGTGGTCAAAGTCTACTTTGGTGAGCACTGTTTGATATGTGCTTTAAATTCCTGCTTATGCCTTGGAAGTGTGTCCGTGAAACCCACAAAGCCCTGCCCGCCGATGACAGAGCCAATCTTGTGTGAAATCATTTATTATAAAGTTCCTGGGTCTTTTTTTCTCGGTTTGCCTTCCTTTCCCCACCCATGAAATAAAAATACCAGCCTTCCCTTTCTTCCAGGCTTTCTTATCTGTGCTAATACAAAGCTGCTCGGGGATGCTTTTGTGCCATATGTCTTCACAGTGCTGAGCAGAGGGGGGCTGTCAGTCTCAGCTGGGGGCCTGTATTACTACTCATTCTGCAGTCATACAAATAGTGGATAATATAATAATAATGCAGAAAAGAAAGTAAATGCTCTTTATATGGAATAATTGAATATCGCTGTGACGTTGAACAATGACTCTTAAAAGGATGGGGGAAGTCATGCTTTTTTCTTCCTTAATTACAGTTGAACTCAAATTACTATATTTAGTTATTTCTAAAGCTCCATTGTATTTTTCTGTGTCTGACAGAACACAATGATTTGGATACGCATGCATTTTCCTCTCCAGATGTCCTGTTGCCTCTTGAATGTGGTTTTACATCTTCATATCTCCAATAATGGAAGCTTGGATTTCTGCTCCAGTAGTGTGCCAATTATGCAGGTCAATATTAAAGGAATATTATAAATGGTCTCTGTAGGCCTAGAATAGCTTTATCTCACTCTTGCCAGTACTTTGTATGTGGATAACTGTCTTAGCTTCCTTGCCTTTGTGTTTTATTTGGATTAATGGGTAACCTAGATATTTTCAAGTGCCTGTAATACAGTTCTTTCTGTAAGAGAGCGGAGGAGTTCTTGTCCTCTAGGATGGAATTGGCTGTTAAATTCGCAGTGGTGGTGCTTTATGCACCCTTGTGGGCGAGTGAAGGGCTCCGTGCTGAGCGGAGCCCAGGTCCTGGGCTGTGGGGGGAATCATCCAGCAGCTCCCTCTGCCTTGGCTAAGCTGGAGAATTCCTGGATGTCCTGCTGCTCACAGCCGGGTTTAGCTCCGTGGCAGCCACAGGCAGGGGCTGTGCTGTCCCCACAGCAGGCACACCCTGGGATGTGCTGGGCCGTGGTGTCCCCTCCTCGGGGTGGGAGCTCCGTGCTCGGTGCTGCTCAGGGCACACGCCGTGCTCAGCCTGAGCAACCACCTGCCACAGAGTCAAATGCACGACTTTAGAAAGCAAAGCACTTTTTGCCCTTTAAAAATCCGATTTTTTTTTTTTTTTTTTAATTCAGACATTTTTTGGTGATCGTGGGGCTTTCCACCAGCTCTTTCTGGTGGCTGAAGGCCACTGCACACTGCCGAAAGGAGAGCTGTGGCTCTTGCTGCCAAACAAGATGCTCAGGCTTCTTCTTTCCTGTCTCTCTACCCCAGCCTCCTTCACTGAACATCTCCCTACCCCAGGTTCCCTCTCTGCCAAGCCTGTGTGGTATTTCTCTACTTCAAAGCAGAGTAACACAATGTAATGGTGGCAATATATTTTAAGATCCTTGCTAAGCAGTTTGTCTCACTGAGCTGAGGAGTTTAATAAGCTGTAGGACATGTTTTTGTCTTGCCAGCCTCTGTCTTCTCATAGCAAACTATATTCATATCAAAGAGCAGCTAATGTTAAGGGTTATGCACATGAGAACACCCTTCATGGGAGGCATGTAGCAGTGATAACAGAAGTAGTTTGACACAAAGCCGCCTGAAAAGGGGGAGCTCCTTTACACACATCTTCACTCTTATGTGCATTTCAATTTACACTACATCAAATTGGATTAGAGTCTGTTAATTCAATTAATGACTACACTGAAAGTTTGCCTTTGCTCGTAGTGAAAACAGGAGGGCAGCTCCTAATAGCCTATGGATTTAATGACTGCAACTTTGAAGAGTGTTAAGCTAAAGTGAAGTTCAGAAAGGCTTGTTAACTGGGTTTATTAGCTGTTGACCTTCCCTTTCAGCATAATAGTAGCAGCCAGACTGAAGAAAGCATTAACGTCCTCATTAACATTTCTCTAAAGATAGGCTGCTGCCCATTCCACAGTAAATTAGCTCAATCAGCCAGAAAGAGCCTGAGAAACATTTTCTCACATACCTTTAATTCTCTTTCTTGCTCCGGTCTCCCCCCTCCCTTTTTTTTTTTTTTT
>WEKY01025182.1:239042-293373 GCA_013390045.1 Picathartes gymnocephalus | reverse complement strand
TTTTTTTTTTTTTTCTTAAGTTAGTCGAGTTCATTTTATCCAGCTTATTGAGACTGAAGCCTCGGGACAGTTGCATTTAAAGTGTTTCTACATGCTTCTATAATTACAGACAAAGGCATGGGAGTGGAAGTACAGGCTTTCAGGGATGTCCTTGGCTTAGCCTTTTGCAGAGATTATGGATGTCTTGCTTGTTTTCCAAGCTGACAAAATGCCCTGGGTTGGCTCAGCTGCAGACAAAATTAAGTTTTGTTACCTGCCCTCCTTCGCTGCTGTCCTGGCTTTAAAGAGAGGAAAAGAGATTGGGAAGTGTCAAACCTGGTTTGTATTTGTCACATCCAATGGTGAAAGGATTTATGTCTTTAGTGTAGCAGATTTTGTTCAGTGTAAATAATTTCTATAAAATCGATTGTGATCTTCTGTACATCGATAGCCGAGAAGGCTCAGAGTGCCAGCCTCGATCCTGCCCACAGATCTGGTGCCCAGTTTGTGAAGAATAATTTTTGACAAAGCTATAACCCCATACATTTAAATTGCTTTCTGGGCCCTTTTATTATTCTGTTTATTCAATCTGAAAAGATGCTAAGAATGTCAACCCCAGCTCCAGAATACTTTGCTTATTCAGATGAGATAAGCCTTGTCTGTTTACAGTTCAGAATGTACTTACAGCTTTTGCTGTATCAAATCTCATATTCCCTTTCAAAGGTTATCAGTGAACATTAATACAGGTCACTGAAATAAAAACATTAATAAACAGATAGCATTTTCCTACTTTTTCAGTACATTGGAGAAAAAGAAAAAAGAGAAAGAAATTAAAAGAATCTAAGAAAAAAATGTTTTATAAGGAGGCAAGGAAACCGGTGACAGTTTAATTACCAGTACTTATCTCACTTGGTCCTGGTTGCTTTACAGCTATTTAGTGGTTTTTCTTCTTCAGCATTTCACGAGAGTTCCTCTCACATTTTGTGTTCTGTTATATGAAGTATTACATAAACTTCTTTTACAACACTGTTTTCCTCAAAGCTTTAAAACAGGTTGTAAGAGAAAAGCAAAAAAGCCATCTTTGTGCAGAGGGAGGAGGAGATTGGAGGGATGAGATGAAGGAGGAGGAAAGTTCCCAGGTAACAAGTGTTAGGGTAGGAGGAAATGGTCTCAAGTTGAGCCAGGAGAGGTTTAGGTTGGACATTAGGGAAGATTTCTGAATGGAATGTGCAGGCCTGCACAGCTGCCCAGGCAGCGGTGGAGTCCCCGTGCCTGGAAGGATTTAAGAGATGTGTGGATGTGGTGGCACTTGGGGACATGGGGCAGGGCTGGCCTTGGCAGCGCTGGGGAGTGGTTGACCTCACTGCCCTGGGAGGGCTTTCCTGACCTTAATGGTGCTGTGATTGTGTGGAAGTGTGGAACTGCCCTCCTGGGACAATCAGCACTGCCTGTGGTGTCCTGGGCCTGTGGCTTTCCCTGAGGTGTTTTCCCTCAGTTGTCCTTTTCCCTTGGGTTACTCTGTTCTTCTGATCCCAGCTCCTGTTAGAGCAGGAGTTCACCTAAGCTCTCAGTGCCCCTCTCCTCTTGTGAACATTAAGAGTCAGAACTTGTTTTATTTATAAAACTTCCATCGGAATTTTGTTTAAAGTCTTCTTATTAAATTTCTATTTACTCTTAAGAGTCTCTGCTTCCAGTCACCCTGTCTTTAGATTTTCCAAACCAGTAATTATGCAGGATTTTATGTCTGATGTAATATTTCTCTTGCAGGAATAATCAGAAGCCAAAAGTTTGACAGGCTCAACATAAACAGTTAAACATACACTCAGGCTCTAAAATTTAAGAGCTTGATCTTTGGAAGTGTGGGTCCAGGCCTAGCAAAGTACTTAAGCATGTGCTTAATCTTAAGCCCCTGGGCAGCACCATTAACTTCAACAAAACTCTCCTTGTATTTAAAGTTAAGCTTGTCCTGAAGGATTCTGCTGAACTAGAGCAGGAATACTTGGCATCTTGAAGGATAAAGCCATAAAACCAGCCCAGTTTATTAAGGCAGCTCAGCTTCTTCAGCTGTCGTTAGTTTTAAGAGGATTTTGGAACACAGTGATTTTCTTTGCTTCTGGGGAATCCACTGTGTTGGCTGCTGCTGTAAAGTTATTCCAGCTGCACTCAGGGAACCTACATTTTGTTATATACTTCAGGAAAAGTTACTTTTAAATACAATGGTGGTGGATTTTCACCTAAATATAATGTCTTAAGTGCCAGAAATTTGAAGAATTTTCTTCCCTTAGAGTAGAATCCTGATTTTTTCTTTTTATTTTTGAACATCAAAGTTGTGATCTTGTCACGGTTCTGAAATTTGTAATCCAAGAGGGGCATTTTTTTGTTTGTGGATTGTTTTGACACCTGTTGTGCCTATAATACATTTTGGGCTGTGAGTTCAGTTAATTAAAAATAAAAAATTGTGCTGATGGGGAGGAAATAGATGCACCTCTATCTTAGAGTTACAAAAGCCCCACGGGTTTAATAGGATTAAATCCTGCTCCTAATAGGGATGGGCACAATATAGAGAGCTCTGGCTCAGCTTCGAGCACTTTTCCTTGTGCTGCCCGAGCTCCCAGGGATGAGGGATGGAGAAGGTCAGGGCAGGACAGGGTCCCCTCGGTGTTCCTCGGAGCTCTCCTGTGGGGTGAGGCTCTGCTGGGTGAGGACAATGCCTGCAAGCACCAGGATCATTCGCTCTGTAGCTCCACCACGCCAGCTGCGACTGTGCCGCTGTGAGCCGGCTTTTCCAAAGCTGGCTCCATTGCCCTGGAGCGCTGCAGCCCCATCCCGGGCCGAGGGCTGCTGCAGGGGCTGTGACCGTGTCCGGAGGGACACCTGCCACGGGAGGGAGCGAGCCCCTCGGTGGGAGCCGTGCTGCCTGCACTCGGGTGTTCTTCCTTGGGCTGAAGGGGCGCAGTTTGGGATCGGGGAAAAGCTGGTCGGTAGCACCATCTGCAGGCTGCGAACCAGGGCGGGCGCCGCTCGCTGCGCTCCGGCCCGCCGCTCGCAGCGGAAATCAGGCACAGAAGGCACCTGGGAAGAAGGCACGATCGGGAAGGGCTGTGCCAGGCCCGGCGTGGGTTGTTGAGCGTTTTCAGAGGGTGCTGCCACGCCCTGCAGCGGGGCTGTGCCCAGCGAGGACGGAGACCCGCGGGGCTGGCGCACGGACAGGCGGGAGCGCGGTGACAGCGCTGCTGTGCCAGGGCTGCGCCTGGCAGTGGAGCTCAGGCACTGCCTGGAACTTGTCACTGAGCCTGCCCCTCTGCCCTGAGCCAGCACATCCCTCTGCTGTCCCAAATGGCTGGCTTTGCTCTCAGCTTTGCTTCACCTGAGACTTTTTCCCTGCGAGCTGTAGAAACCCTCTGAAGTTCAAACCTTGCTCTTCAAGTCTTTCTTCAGCAAGCGGCCTCTGAGGTATCACGTTGTGAGCTGGAGTAAAAGACAACACGAGCAGGCTGTGGGCAGGAGATGAAGCTGCAGAGTTTCCTCCATCCCTGCTTTGCTCCAGCGAGGCTGGTGGAAGCTCCAGGTGCATTGGGGCACAGCTTGGTGCCCCAGCCTCCACAGCATCCTCATGCAGGGCACGGTGCATCCCAGAGCCCAGGGAATGTGAGTGCAGACACCGGGGACAGCACAGAGGGAGCGGTAACCCCACGTGAACCCTCGGCCCTCTCTCCCGCACGGTCCTGGGAGCCTTTCCCCTGCCCCAGCTCGGTGCCACCTCCGGCGCTGCCGCTGCCCAGCCGCTCGCTCGCCCGGCCGAGGTTGCTCCAGCTCTCTGCAGCAGATGGCACTCTTTAGTTCTGTTTCAAGCCCTCTCCTTCTGGAAGTTTCTCTGGGAGAATCTGTTTTAAAGGGGCCTCAGCACTTTCCCAGCCCTGTTCTCCATGAGGCTTCATGAAAGCTTGTAAAGGCCGCTGGCTCTGGAGGGAGCCAGTGGTGGCAGGCAGGTCCTGCCAGGCCCCAGTGAGGTGTTGGCTGCACTTCTGCACCAATTCAACTGGTTTTGTCCTTCTGCTCCTAGATCAGCAACACCAACCCCTCCAGGAAGCCCACTTGGGACCCAGTTCCTCCAGTGCATTCATGGCTTCTTTAATCCGCAGTGGGTAGAAGGGCAACCCTTCTGTGTTCTTGACCCACCTTTATTTTGCCACTCCCATCCCACTTTGTGCATCAGACCCATTGTAGTGTCTCATCCTTTCTGCCCTGTGTTTAATTTTAGACAATTTTGCATTGAAGTTAGGTAAATCTGTGTTTGCACACGTTTACAGAGGTTATTTCAGGGAAGATCAAAGTTTTCCAGCCATTACTTTGTGTATCTGCCTATAGGAAGAAGAGTTTGACTGATTTTGTTGTTTTGGGCTATTTATTTATTTATTTATACGTTTGGCTTTTATTACTGTCCCCTCTTTGATGGGATGCTCTGTTGGTTTTCACTAATTAGAACATGGTTGCTGTTCTGAGCAGAAACTGCTATCCATGGAAGTACACTACAAGATGTCTCTGCTCCATAAATCAGTCCCAAGATTTTATTAGACTGTTTATGTAACCTTAGTTTATGTGCAGTAATTCTTTGCTGTGTTGCCTTGAGTAATTCCCAAAGAGAATGTTTGTTCTTCTTGCTTATAAATTCTTTAGTGTGGGAGCTTTTCTTAGGACTTCTTTGCTCTCCATCACTTTCCCTTTTCTCTTTTTTTGGGTAACACTTGGTGGCATTATAAATTCCAGTCATTAAAACCTAACTTGTATTAGTTACTCACACATCATGAGCTATAATTGTCTTGAAAATGGGAAGGAATAGCTTTGTAGTTAACCTCATTGCACTGATTTTCTTTTTACTGCACATGAAGAAACTTTGGACGTACCTAATCCCCCAAACCCTGGTGCAGTTCTTGAATGGAAGGTGTCCTCCTCTTTGGAGACCTTTGAGTGGACCTGCTTAGTTTTGGTCAGATCACATCTCATAAGATAACTAGTAATAATTGAATGCAATAAAAATCTGGTGCTTTGAGGGGGCACAAAGCACAAACTGGAGCACAGGCGTTCCACACAAGGTCTCTGAAAGCAATCCGTCTGCCAGTACCTTCTGAAGGCAGCAGGACCGCTTAGGGGCTTTTGCTGACACGTGTTCCATCAGTTTATAAAACCCTAGCCTCAAACATCTGATCAAAATCAAGTGTACTTCTCTTCTGAAGTCACTGCATGGCCGCATGCAGAGTGTTTTGACATAAATCCCCAGGGCTGCGGTAGAAATGGCTCTGTTGGGGCTGGGGGGAGGATGGAGGCACCTCCCCTGCTGCAGGTGCCCTAGAATCCTCTGCACTGGCGGGGATGGTTCCACACCTTCCACCTCTGGGCTGCTGCAGAGGCTCCTGTGCAGGCTCTGAGCTGGGCGAGCCCCTGTGCTGGCCCTGCCCACGGGGGCTGTGGCTCTGCCCCACACAGTGCCCCACGTTCTGCCCAGGTCACATCAGCCTGGGGGAAACAGCAGCTTTTTCCTTACCAACAGTGAGCAACATTTCCTGGTGAACCAACAGGTCTACTGGATTATAAATCCTTTGGGATGTTTAAATATGATATTTTTTCCCATACAACAGAAATAATTAGCATCCTGATTTCTTTGGCGTTATGGACTAGCACATGGCTAAACCACCCACATATGACCCTATTATTTAATTTTAATTTCTTTACCATGTCTGTCTCTGTCTTCAGTCACTGCTCCAGGCTGCCTCTCCTCATTCTTACCTTCTTTCATCTTCCCATGAATACCCTTATTTCTGTAGGCACCTCTGCTTGAGGCAGCAAATTCCCACTGTGGTGTCTCTCTGCGTTATGTCCTACAACTTGCTCTTGTTCTTTTATTTTTTTTTTTCTGTGACCAATTTGACCACATGTAACCAAAGGTAGCTGGGGCAGGGGAGGGGACAGTGCATGTCGTTGTGATACTGCTGTCCCCAAGCCGAGCCAGCCCTGGTGCAGAAGTGGCAGTCCTTCAAGAGCCATCAGAGCTTACAGGAGTCTGTAACAGATTTCAGGACAGCCTGCTTTCTCTCTCTCTTCTCTCCCCCCACCTTTGTAAACATATGAAAGAAACATGAGAGAGCATTAAACCACAGAAGACAAATCATGGTCAGAATAAATATACTGTTTGCTAGCAAACTTAAAAATACGCTTGTGGATTCTAATAGCTGTAGGCAAGAGTTGGATATTTATTGCAACCAAGGCTTACTGTGGTTTATTATGTTTATAAAACAGTTTAATACTACTTTTCTTTTAAAATGAGTTTTTAATTTAGAATAATTTTTTAGGATTTGTTTCCAGAGTACAGATGGCTGATCGCTGCGGGGGTGCGGGGTGAGAGGGAGAAATGTGCTTGTGGGTGTGTTTTAAAAGCGCTCCCAGATGGAGTGTATTGAATGAAATTTAAACCATTGCCCTGTGAACTACAAGTGTGATAAATATAATCAGTCAAACCCCAGAACCACGGCGGAGGGGGAGCAGATTGCTGGGCACGTGGTGGGGAGGGAGGTGGGTCAGGCAGCCTGGCCGCCCATGCCGGGCCACGGCAGCAGCTCCACCGTGGACTTCTCCCATGGAGGGTTCCTGATCTGCACCAAGGTGCTGACAGCATCCCCCACCTCCTCTGCAACCCCTCCAGTCCCTCAGTTCCTCCCAGCGCACTGAAAAAAGGGAGAATTCATGCCAAAAAGAAGGCCTGGCTGCTGGGACTACTGAGCTCTTGGAGCATTTTTCATTTACTCAGCCTTAATTACTTTCTAAGTGTAAGAGTTTACAGCTCTCACTGTTCTCTTCCAGAGGTTAGTGTAGTCCAGTCTTTTAAAGCCCATAGATTTCCTTAGAAGGATTTGTTTGTACAGCTTCTTTCCATGTTTAAGGCAAGTAAGCCACACTGAATAAACTGCACAGACTTTTTTGGACAGCACAACAGAACAGGTGAAGGAAATGGAGTGAATTTTAATTGCTCCAAAGTTCTGAGATCTTCCAGACTCTGGGAAAACAATTTTCAGCTAAAAATGATCTATAGGCCTTGAGGTGTCGTGTGGGAAAGCGTGTCTGTGTCCTGATGTGCAGATGAACGATGCAGCATTCTCCCTCTGATGGACTGTGGAAGAGGGTGTAAGATGGACATTCACAGTCTCTTCTCTCATTGCAAACACGTAGCAGCTCAGCCTCCTTGGCTTCCTTCCTGCCAACTTCCATCAGAAATAAAGTCATCTCTGCCCTGGCTGAGATAAATGTCTGGCCAGCTCATTTTCCAAAAGGATGTGCTTTGAGCGGGGCTTATTAGAAGGGTGACAGTTTGTTTTTTCCTGGCCAATACATATTTGAGGCCATGTCCACACTTGCAAAATCTGGCATGTTTTCTCTCACGCTGTCCTTCCACCACGCTTCCACCATGCCTAATGTCTGGATATAAAATTGCCAGATAGGCTTTCAGACTTCCACACTGCCATTTGGATTAGATATCCTCCAAGCAAGGCTTGCTGGTGCTCTCTTGCACGCTGTCAGCATGGACAGGAATTGCTGACAGAGTGGCTGTGGCCGGACAGCCACTCCTGCTGCTGCTCTGGGCTGCCCACGGCTGCCTGGTTCTGGTGCTCCCTGCCCAGTTCTGGTGCTCCCTACTTGGCTCTGGCTCTCCCTGCCTGGTTCTGGTGCTCCCTGCCCAGTTCTGGTGCTCCCTGCCTGGCTTTGGCTCTCCCTGCCTGATTCTGGTGCTCCCTGCCCAGCTCCAGCTCTTCCTGCCCGATTCTGGTGCTCCCTGCCCGATTCTGGTGCTCCCTGCCCCATTCTGGCACTCCCTGCCCGGTTCTGGTGCTCCCTGCCCGATTCTGGTGCTCCCTGCCCGGTTCTGGCGCTCCCTGCCCAGTTCTGGTGCTCCCTGCCCAGTTCTGGCTCTCCTTGCCCGGTTCTGGTGCTCCCTGCCCCATTCTGGCACTCCCTGCCCAGTTCTGGTGCTCCCTACTTGGCTCTGGCTCTCCCTGCCCGGTTCTGGCTCTCCCTGCCCAGTTCTAGTGCTCCCTGCCCCGTTCTGGCTCTCCCTGCCCGGTTCTGGTGCTCCCTGCCTGGTTTTGGTTCTCCCTGCCCATCTCCAGCTCTCCCCACCCATCCCCAGTTATCCCGGTCCATCTCCAGCTCTCCCTGCCCATCTCCTGCTCTTCCTGCCTGGCTCCAGCTCTCCCTGCCCCTTTCCAGCTCTCCGTGCCCGGTTGCCATGCCCAGCGGGCAGCTTGCCCGGCAGGCCCTGCCTGTGCACGCACCGTGGAGCTCATTTGTGAGCCTGTTTCCAGCGGCTGCCTTTGTGCTGCTCCCGGCACCGGCAGTTTTGGGGAAGGCTCGCTCGGAGCAGCGAGCGCCAGCTGCCCGGGGCCGTGTGCGGCCAGCAGTGCTGCTCTGCAGGGCTGGGACCCAGTGCCAGGTGTGCTCAGTCATTTACATCACTCGCTGCATTTTCAGCTGACACTTTGCTGAGAGGATACAGGAGACGGACAGTCTGGTGCAGCAAGGATGTGCAGCAGTACTGGTGGCTCTGCTCAGAGTTAAAATGGACTTTTATCTGATAATCTTTGAAAATCTCAGCAGATCAGGGTGAGGGATAACAGGAGGACATCTCTTGGGATGGGGCTTTGAACAACTGGTCTAGTGGAAGGTGTCTCTGCCTATAGCAGCGGATTGAAGGTAGATGGTCTTGAAGGTCCCTTCCAACCCAAAACATCTGATGATTCTATCTGATGATTTCCACAAGTGCTGGCCAACTTTCTGAGCTGAGATGCAGGATGTTTCCTGGGTGTCATGATTTGTTTGAAAAGATTCAGCCAAGAATGGTGCAGCAGAAATGGACCTGGGGGTCCTGTTTGATGGCCAGTAGGACCTGATCCAGCAGTGCCCTGGAGCCAGCAGGGACATCCCTGTCCTGGGGGCAGCAGGCCCAGCAGTGCTGGCCAGCCCAGGGAGGGGATTGTCCTGCTCTGCTCTGGGATGGGGTGGCCTCACCTCGAGAGCTGGGGCAGTTTGAGCACCACGATATAAAAAGGGCATTAAGGCATTGGAGAGCGTCCAGAGGAGCCACGAGGATGGGGAAAGGCCTTGAGGGGAAACCATGTGAGGAGCTGCTGAGGACACTTGGAATGTTCAGTTGGAGAAGAGGAGACTGAGGTCGGACCTCACTGTGGTCTTCAACTTCCTCCTGAGGGGCACAGGAGGGGCAGGCACTGATCTCTGCTCTGTGTGACAGGGACAGGACCCAGAGAAGGGCTGGGGCTGTGCCAGGGGAGGATCAGGTTGGAGATCAGGGAAAGGTTCCTCCCCCAGAGAGTGCTGGGCACTGCCCAGGCTCCCCAGGGAATGGGCACAGCCCCGAGGCTGCCAGAGCTCCAGGAGTGTTTGGACAGCGCTCTCAGGCACAGGGTGTGACTCTTGGTGATGTCCTGTGCAGGGCCAGGGGTTCGACTCAATAATCCTTGAGGGGCCCTTCCAACTCAGGACATTCTGTGATTCTGAGGGGGCAGTGAGCAAATGGCTGCTGTTTCAAGTACGTTTGTTGTTGTTGATAAGGAGAAATGCAGGCTCAAAGCCTAGAAAGTGGCTTCCTGTGTTGTCATGGAGCTGTCATTTGGATTTGTAGAAGGATGTGGGACACATGAGGACCAGTGTGCTCAAATGACAGCGAGCATCACCGTGGCTGGCATCCTTGTGAGTAACATCATTAATAAGTCTAATTGCATTGTAGGGCTGCAGTTTCCTAGGCCAAATGCTATTTTTCACCAGCTCTATCAATTCCTGGTGTGTACTAACACTTGTGTATCTGATGCCTGGTGCAATCACGTTAGGCAGGAGGGAAGTAGCTGTTCTTTAATTACATGGAGGTTTGCTTTGTGGAGAAGCAAACCTGCCCTCCAGGTGAACATAATCCTTGCAATAATAATGGCTTTAAACCTGTACAGACCTATAAGCAAACTTTGTAAATGAGCTGAAGATAGGACCATAATTAAAAGGAGACATTCTTAAAACTTTATAAGGGATGTCTGGTCATACATAAATTAAAAGTGGAATTTAGCATATTTAACAAGTAAAATTGTCTTGTAAGACATGCAATGCAAAACCAATAAACTTGCTGTAACTTGACAGTTTCAGCATGCCTTTGGGTTATTTTGGGCTCTAGACAGTTTGTGCACAGAATCTCTGGATTATTATTAGCATTGTTGGTAGTTTCTGTTGGAGCATTCCTGAGAGGACTCAGTTTCAGTTGTGTAGGAAAGCAGTAAGACCCACTGTTCATATTTCATTTAAAAGAGTTGCTCATTGCATTTCACCTCCCTTTTCAAAGGAAGTGTAAATTTTGCTAACCAGTGGTGAAAATTCAGGCTATGATACTTGTAGCCCTGTAGACAATCAAAATAAAGCACGGGATGGCTACAGATTTTATCCATAAAACAAGTCCTGGAGGCTTAGCTCAAAACTCTAAACCTGATTCTAATTTGCTTTATGAGTCTCAGTTTTTCCCATGTGTGAAACGGAGATCTCTCCTTGGCGAGGGCAGCTTTGATCAAGCCAACACCTTTAAGAGTTCCATCGTGTTCCCCTGCTCTGCATCAAACCATTCCCGTGCTCCTGAGCCAGAGGATGCAGCTCCACTCCCCGCCTGCCTCCGATGCAAACAGCAGGATCTCTCATCTGCCAACAGGTAGAGTTCTCAGGAAAGCAGAGCTGCCATATGGAGAACAAGAAGTCCATGTGTTCTCACAGCCACAGAAGCCTCAGTCTGCTGCCTGCACATCTCGGTCAGCCTTTCGCGTGGTCCTTCCATGTGTTGCCTCTTTGGACGCCAGTCCTGCTCCCTTGTGCTCCTCGCCTCTTGTAGCTTTCCTGAACCTGATGTAATACACTTTTTTCCTCTTTTACCAAGGTCTTTTGATTTGTCTTCATTTTGTTTTAAACTCTGAAACACTGGTAATGCAATTGTCGAGCTAAATAAACACTGTATTATGTTTGGGGATATTGCTTTCAGGAAAAATGGTCCAGTGCACAAATTGATAGTGGAGTGTATTGCACTTAAGAAAGATAGACTGTGCACTTACTGCTTGCTGGAGAAAACACTGCTGGAATTTCTGGTTCTATTTATTTTTTTTAAAGTTTGGTTTTTTAGTCATCTGTTTTTAAAATATGAGTGTGGTGTGTAAAATATCAACATCCATGGAGACATTATATTTTGAAAAGCACATGTTGTCATCTCCATCATTTTCCAGGGTGCTTCCTGCAGGAAATCCTAGAGAAGCCTAAAGCAATCCCATCTTTTTTTTTTTTGGTAAAGGTTATAGAATGTCTTTTTAAGAAAAAACCACAACTGGTTTCTTGTGATCTCAGTACCAAGAAAAATAAATAGTAAGGTTTTTCACTGGCTGCTTTTTATCTTGTCTCTAAAAGGGGGTCAGTGACAAAAGGGAGAAGACAACAACCACTTTCTGTTCTACCACCCTTGTTTCTCTCTCCTACCTTCTTTTTTTCCTTTTTTAGCTGGGTGCTTGTCTGTGTTTTGATTCCAAGGGCCCTGGGATCCGTGCTGTGCTTCCCTTAGTGTCTGCAAAGAAATTTGGTATTGTGAGTGCTGCCACAGAGACACAACTGACACAAAACAAACCCAGGGAAGGGATCAGTTTCCTTAGCAGGCAAATACTGTCTTGATTCTGATGTGTTTGGCCCCAAAAAGAAAACCCACAAGTGCTTGTGTGAGTTTGGATTGAGCCTTTTCATTTATTCTCATGAAAGTTTTTCTTTCTGAGAAGTCCAGAACTGTGGTCCCAAGAATCCAGGAAGTGTATGTAATTCACTCCACAACGTCACGAGGTTCTTGGTTAATTTTGTGGGGAGAGATTTCCAGTGTCCCACAGAGGGTGGTGAGTGTGTGTCCCCACTGGAGGTTGATGAGACCTTTGTTACAGGTTGTATCTTCCTTCCAGAGAAGGTCACCATTTATATTGCTCCCAAATGGTTCTTGGAAAGGAAGCACTGCAAACTCTCAAATTGCAACAGCAGGAGAGCTAGAACAATTTGACTGGTGGTCAAAAGGAGTTAGAAAGTCATTTTGCACTCACAAAAAGGAGCTGTCTCTGCCTGCCCACCTGGAGCTTCGGCATCTCAAGCATTGCTGCACTGCTCAAGGTTAAATAAACTGCACTTCATGGTGGTTTTACATCCTTCATCCTTCTTTCATGGCATCAGAAAGAAAAAAAAGGAAAAACATAAAAAATGTAGCCTGGAGATTTGCAGACTGCCTTCTGTGCTGGCAGCTCTCTCTCTCTGCCCACTGCAGGCAGGGGCAGCTCAGCCAAGTGCCCCACACACAGCTCCAGCAGTTGTGTTCTTGGAGCTGCAGTGGTCCAAGGAAACAGTGGGGCAGGGGCTGGAAGGAGAGATGGTATCTTATGCTGGAATAATTCAAACCTGGTTTTTATTATGTCTCTTTTCACTGGTGCTTCTGCCTGGCACAAAGAGCTGCCAGCAAAGGCGAGGCCCTGTGGAATTGCTGCCTCTCCCTTGTGCCACGCTTACCCTGGATGAGGAATCGACCTTGCAGCTTCAGAGCCCTCTCCAAACCAGGGGGACTTTATTGAAGCTAAATGCATGTGAATGTTCATGATGGGATGTTCTTAACAAGGTCTGTTTCTTTTGAGTAGGTTCCATTTTAACTTCTAATGGGTAAAAGAAAACCACTTGAGTTGAAATGCATGTTTTTATCATTAACTTCTGTAGCTAAGATTGCTTTTCTAGAAGAACTAGATTTACTTTCACATCTCCTCTCATTTTCTGTCAGAATTCACTATGTTCACCCTCACTGTGGCTTTATTATCTTGCTGCCAAAATTAAAATCATACTGATGCTAACTGATTTTCTGGTGGTTGTGGTGACAGATCTGTGATGTTTAGAGGTTTGCATTCCTGCCCTCCCTCTAAGTTCCCCCTTCCCTCAGGGGTGTCCGTGCCAAAGAACAAGCTCTTTGCCTACGGCGCTCATCGTTGAACCTTCAGATCAACCAGTTAATACTCAAAACATTTTCTATTTAAATTAAAAACGTACTTATCCTTAATCTCCCCGTTCCCCACAAAAATCTCAGGCTCAACCTCTTATGCTTCAAATCTAAACCCAAGGGTAAATGATCTTTACTGTAAGAAACTAATCAGATGGAGGAATTTACTTAATAGAGAAATTTTTTGAAATGGATCTCTTTGATAATAAAAAGTGAGAGCCTCAAAACACTTTTGTGCTTTTTGAAGTCTTAGCAGAAGGTATCAATAGACATCTTCTGTGGTAAGGATTTAGCCTGAATTTATTGAAATCCATCTATTAGGCCTGAGCTTGTTGACTTCTGGGGGCAGCTGGTCCCCTTGTATTATTTATGATTCTTTGAACATCTCAGATACAGTCTCAGATTTACGAAACAGAATTATGTTTTGGCAAGTGTCTCATGTTTATGCTGCTCATATGCCCTGTATTTATATACTGTGTAACTCTGGAGAAGTGCTGTCTGCTGAGTTGCTGGGTTAATGCCGTGCAGTGTCACTGCAGGAAGGTATTTCCTTCGTGGATACAATCTAGAAATTCCCTGAGGATTGTTTAAGGATGACTCTCTATATTTCCTTTTAAGGGCTCTAAAAAGATGAGGTATTGAGCAGCATTAGGTAAACTGGAAGGAAGAACTGAACATTTCAGAGTGTTTAAACTTTGTCTCTTAATGTAATAGCCAGAGGCAAATTGTTTTTGTTTTACTTGTCAGCCTTTTTTCAGTCCCTCCTCTCCTACCTGCTCTTCCTCACCTGCCCTGTGCTCAGCAGCAGTGAAGGACGACAAAACAGAATACAAAAGAATTAGAAAAGTTAACCCTAATTCTAAAAGTTATAATTTTGGGGAAAAAAAAGGAAAATTTTGTGAACATTAAAGTTCCTCCAGCTTACAAGGCCAGGAACAAGGTGGGCTCTGCTTGGGGGAACTGTGGAGTACAGAGAAAGCAAAATGGACATGAAAAAATGTACTTTGCTTTCTTTTCATTACTCTCTTTATGTGCTTTTTCCCCTCCTCGTCCACTTCCTCCAGTGAAAGACCATTTTTTCACCAGGAATTTCTCCATGCCTTCTTTGGGGAGTAGCAGTATTTTTCTCCATCCCTGTAATCCACTTCCCCCCTCTGCCTGTATTTCACACCTCTGAGAAAATCCAGAGGCACCTCGTTCCGTGCTTCTGTCAGCTGGGTCGGTGTCACCAGGGAATTGGGCCGAGGGCTGTTGTGCACCAGGAGGACAAAGCCTCTCTGCAGCTCTGTTCCTTGATCCCAAAGCACCTCATTCCCAGGCTTCCCATTGCCAGGCTGAGGCCATCACCATCCCTCTGTGCAGGGTTTCCATGAGGACTCTCAGCTCTTGAAAGTTCACTGCTGGAATGTCAGCAGAAGGTTTTAATTTGGGAGTCATAATGGGAAATATGCCTGCAGAGCTTTTCCCAGAAAAGGGTTAATGTGACAGACCCAGACTTCTGATGGAGTAAAGCAGGAAAAACTATTTCCATCACGGTAAATAAAAGTGCATTAAAAAGACATTTAGTCATGGGAATAAAAGCTAAAGAAACACATGCTACATTGGGATGGTTTATATTAGTGTCATTAACTCCTATGTTTTGGAATAACTCCCAGATGAAGGATTATGCTGAAAGTAGGAATTAATGGCACTAATGTAAGCCATTCCGTGGAGTGTGCATTTCTACCTTTGATTTCCAGGCACACAGTGAGCAGTTGGTAACACAGCAGAGCTGTGCCTTGGACAGAGCACAATTAAAGTGAGCATGAAGGAGCCTTGCTTTGGGCCAAGGGAGCTTTATCCCGTGGAATTGAGACAGCTGGGAGGAGGATAGAAAATCGTTAAGTAACCTCATGTAACCTGCCATTAAGGTCTTGGATTCTCAGAAAACAGGCACCTTCGTGCAGAGAAAAATGCAGTGTGGAGTGTGTGCAGCCTGCACGGCTCAGCAGTGACGAGAGAGGCCTTTCCCAAAATTCTTACAGTGTCCACAGCCTAAAATGAGCAAGGTCCTTCGCAGCTTCCAGGGAAACCTTTCATGCAAAGGAACTTTATTTGCTGAGGTGGAGCATGGCTGGGCTGAATGCAGAGGGAGCAGTGGCAGTTGGCTCCTTCCACTGCCAGATCTGCTCTTTGGGGAGTTTTAGGCCAATAAATGTGAATTTCACCGAAGAAATGACCTGTAGGGCATCAGTAAGTGACTCAAGAATAGATGCTTATTTTTTTCCATTAATTTTTTTTAATCTCTTCACTCAATTCAATGTTTATTTTATCACTGTTTAGAACGGGATGTTTAAAAGTGTGTGAGCACTTTAGAAAGAGAACTACAAGAACGACATCCATCCTTGTGAAAATCCCATCTGTAATACTTGTATTGTTATACTGTCCTTTATGCCTGCTTGAATAACCATTTATAAACTGCCACCTCCTGAGCCCAGAGCCCATGGTCCCAAATATTGATGGTCCTGCCTTGCACCCAGCAGCCTCCCTGGTCCATGAGGGTGTTTGGACTTGAGCATTAATTATTTCTTTGTATAAAATAGGATTGTAAGTAGGGATTCAGTTGTTTTGGGTGTGTAGAAAAACACATCAACACATTTTTTTTAAATCTAGGCAGAGTATCCCAGTTCTTTTTAGTAATACTGTGAAAAGTTTAAGGAAATAGAAGACTAGTGTTCATGGCTGTGTTATTCTTTTAGAAGCTGGGGGTTTGGTTATAGAAGGATACACAAAAAAAGCAGACCCTTAATTTTTATGAATGTGCTAACTTTAACATTGAACCTGAGACATTTTTATTTTAACCAACTGTGGTATTTCTTGGATCATGCCTAGTTTGAGATAAATCCAGCTGTGGTGCTTTCCCTTCTCCTTCGTGAAAGTTGAGATACGTACACATGTTGGTGCTCTGGAGGAGCCTCCTTAGATTTTCTCATTATTGTCAAATGTCTGTAGAGGTATTAATGGCTACAGAAGCATTAAAAATAGATCTTTTTTATCTTTGTAGATCTTTACAAGTCTCATGGTCTGTAAAACCTCTGCCACAAGGATTAGTGTCAGTGGTGAACCTGCACATGTTAGTACTAACTCCTCCTTTCCCTTTCCTCTTCTTTTTTCCTCATCCATTTGAATAAAAGGAAATAGTAAAGAATCCTCTCTCAGCATTACAATTGTACATACATTAATTTGGTGATCTCTCTGCTTCTAACAAGTGTATGTGAAACTGTGAAATTCTGTATTTTGATTAACTTCTAAGGCCTAAAACTAAACTTTGAAATGGAAACTAACTTTGGTGAAAACAGAAAGCTTCTTAGTTTCTGGACTAATCCTGGAATTACACACTGGATTTGCTTCATGGAAATAAGTGTGCTTAAAACATTACCTCCACTAAGTAGGTTTGCATTGTTTGCAGAGGCCCAGGGACAAAAACTGACTTCAGCCCTTGCCATCTGTGGTTGCTTTGTCCCTGCACAGGGCGTTGGGGTCAGTGGAGCTGGGGGTGCCAAGGCAGGTGTGCTCCCCACCCACACGGGGGGCTTTTAAACACAGCTTTGCTCAGAACCCATGGTTCTGTGTAAGGTGATGAAAATCAATTACAAGGTAAATTCGAAACCCCACAGCCTCTGGGGCGTGTCAGTGCTGGTTGCTGGGGCTCCACGCAGAGCTGGCTGGTGCAGGATGGGCTGAGATTGTGTTCAAAGCCCTCCCCAGCCCTGTGCATTCGCCAGGCCAGGCTCAAAGCCCTGTGCCCCTGGGCTGGGGGGGGTGTTGGGTGCAGTCAAAGCATCCCTTTGCTGGCTCTCAGCGGTCGATGCAGACCTTGGAGATGAACATTCCTCCCTGGGGAACACGGCTGGAGCACCCCTGGGATGATGTCCTGGCTTAAAGGTCTGTCAGAGTGCAGTGGGATGCCCTGGGATCACAGTGACATGTGCCATGTCATGGGAGCTGCTGGGGCTGCCATGTCCTCTCCTCCTGCTCATCCTCAGGATGCTCCTGTAAGATTGCAGAAAGGCCTGGAAAGCCTTTTGTTCATGTAAAGGCTGGGACACATTTGGGCAGGGAGCTCCTCCTTGCCGTGGGCACTGATGAAACGTGGGAATAATAATCCTACACTAAAGCGTGTTGGCTCAGGGGACACGGCCTTGACTTTGTCTCTGCTTTAGGCTCAGTCTGTCCACAGAGACTTTCTCTTTTCTCTGCCTCATTACCCCATTTGTGAAGCACCTATAAATTCTGCTTTTCCTGGCTGGGATTTTGTGCTGTTTAATTCCTTTTTGCTTATGGTGGCCTCGGATAGTGCAGTGAGGGGTCCATGTAGGATCAATAAATAAATGATGAATATGATTATTTCTCTTCTGTTGCATATTTACAAGGCTGTGTTCTCTTGTGCACCATATTTAGTGCAGAATGTGTAATGCATTATGTTGCAGCAGCTTTTCTCGTGGCTTTAGAAAGGTCAGGGTGATTTAATTTTTTCACTGTGTCCTTTATTCTGTTTAGCTCTGAATTTGAGATAAAACCAGCTTTGCTGAGTTGTGACTAAATGCCAAAAAAAATATCTTCAGTTCTAAATTCAGCTTCACTTTTCCCCCTTAAATACATAATTCTTCACAAGTGTCTTAGAGGTCTTTTCCAACCATAATGATTCCATGATTCTTCACAAGTGAATTTAGAGGCAAGTAGTTTACTTTGGGATGATTGTACACTACAGCCATAGCCCATCCTCCTCCTCATGCCTGTCATCCTGGAGAAAATGGCTTTGTTTTTTGTTGTTGTTGCTTTATGATTTAATGTTTAAGTGTCCCTTCAGTTTCTCAGTGGCAATACCTTCCCCTGCCATTAAGCACTCAAGACAGGGAAGGAAGAAGGGAACATATATCTATAATTTCAGAATACCTTATGTAGATACTGACATTTACCACCATGCCCTCCAAAAGCAGATATTTGAGTATCCAACAGCTCTGCCTGTACAGCTCTTGCCAGGCCTGCTTAGCTCGAGCAGTGATGAGTTCTGAACATCTTCAATATTTATGCTTCACAAGGCAGTTATCGTCAGTTATCCTTTTAGCAAGTCCCATTTCTCCGTGTTCTGCCATGGGCTCATTTATACCAGGCTGATTTAGTGCTAACTGGGGAGATTAGATTGCCCTGCTTGATGCTGTCAGCTAAAACTGAGTCAGTGTCTGTGTACTGTGGCCCAATTGCTCAAAGCACCTTACCCTTTTCTGTATTGCTCATTCTATTAGCTACAAAAGCCTTTCTCACCCGGCTTTTGTGCTGGGGTCAATTAGCTCCTGAAATAGCTCATATAACACAAATAATCATGGCAGTGCTAATCCTTTGGGCCAGCTCCACACAATGGCCACTTCTGGCCCCGAGGACAAAGAGGGCTGTTTATCTTCCCTGAACACAGGCTCCAGGACTTTGCCCAGTCATTTGCAGAAGAATTTATTATCCCAGAGGTCAGAGGTGGTTTGCGTTGGAGGAGATTTTCTACCTTGCCACCATATGGGACGTCCTTGTGTTATTCCTGTCGGATGGAGCTGTGCTCCGGGTGAATTGGCTCACAAATACACACGTTCAAATAATGCTATCTTAGGTAAACACGGATCTGAAAGACATGTAGACTAACACGGCACATTTAATGGTCCTTCTGGTGTCAGCAGAGAGGATTCCAGCAGGAGTGATGATGATGCCTCCTCCAGGCTGGAGCTCCCGCAGCTGCAAAGGGTTTCACAAAGGACAAAGCCTCCAGACAGGGGTGGAGTCTGGCTGGACTGCATCGTGTCCGAGCTCCTACACTCAAAATAACCTGATCTTTGTCTTTTTGCTCCTAACACCTTGGATAAAAAGAAAAGAACTGCTGGAATAAATGAATAGTAAGAATTTGCTTTGCGTCCACAGAAGGAAGAATGTTGCCCCCTAATCCTGCAGGTTGAAACTGGCTTTGAGTTGCACGTTTAGATTTGAGTATTTAAATCCCTCAGAAAGAGACAGGAATGGAAATGCTGCCAAAGTTGTACTGCAGTTAACCTGGAAACCTTAACACTGCACTTAACCTTCCTGGGCAGACACAATCCACGTTTGATAAAGCATGAAAAGTATGAGGAGCTGCTTACCAGACAGGAATGAAGAGGTGTTGACTTCCTTCATCTTAAATATTTCTGCTGGCCTTTTAGCACCATAATTGGCATGCAGAAGGGAACATCATATCCAGATAATCCCTATTGCTCTTTCCTTGCAGGAAAAGCTGTGGTTCCTCTACAAGTATTAGCATGCCTGTAGGACTGGAGAGGGATGATTTATAGGCCTGATCCATGAAAACAGCACTTCCCACAGAGCACTTTTCAGGCTCACATACCTGTTCATTTCCCCTATTGTTCATTTGTTTTTCCTTGTGGTTGGTCTTTCTCCAAAGGAATGATTTGCCTTCTCACTGCGTGAGATTGGTTCTGGGATAAAGGGTATATCTTGAATTTTGGGGTTTGTTGAGTGTTTAATTTTTTTTTTCTACCTCATACACCAGGAAACCTCGTGCTTCCCTAGCAGTTGTTTCTGTTGCACTCTTGTGGCCTGGAGCTCATGATTTCCTGTGCCCGGAGCTTGCTGTGGGATTTCTAAAGGATGGGACCATCCCAGTGCTGTGGCTGCAGACCTGGTGTGTGCTGAGAGCTTCTGGAGCCAGAGGCTTCAGGAGATCGGTGGGGTCATGAGGAGAGAAGCTTGATGGCTTTTTAGAAGTTCCTTTCCATTGTTAGTCAGTGTTAGCCAATTACAGACCATCCTTGCTGGGAGTCTGGATAGGGGCTGTGTTGCCTTTCTGTCTCTGTGGTTCCTCTTACCTTACCAGAGTACCATATAAATTTGTGCCAATGACTTTTATTTCCATAGTTCATTTTCCTGTGCCTTCCCCAGTCTAGTTTTGCCAGAATTTTTTTTCTCTCCTTGCTGATGAGAAGAAAAATTGCAGTAACTTTTCCTGCTCATACAAACACTTTGAAATGAAAGTGGATGAGAAGAGAACATGGCAAGCGAGTTGTACCCACAGTGTAACAACCATTACACCAATTGCTTTAGTTTAGTTCACTCCTGGTAATAAGATCTGCTAAACTTCGAAGGCTCAGCATCAAGGGAACTATCTTTTAAAAGAATAACAAGGAGATATGTTTTAAAATATCTCCTTCAGCCTTGGATAAATCTAAGGGTAGATGACATGTAAGCCTCTAGGGACTCAACTTTCTGAAGCAAGTTGGATGAGCTTCCCCAGCTACTTTTTCATTAAAGAGAAGTGTATAGTGCATGTTCAGAGTATATTAATGACTACATCATCAGTAATAAATTAGGTTAAGAGCTGTATGTGATGCTATCAGATCGTTGTAGCCATACTGCTTTCATTCTCTATTTTTAAATGACTCCGGAGTCGTATCTAGAAAGTCAAAAGCCTCTGAGGCCAAAGGGGGAAAAAAAAAAGCTGGATGGCTGACTGGGAGAGAATAGCAGTAAACTTCTGGAGAGAAGAAATAAAGCTTCATGGTTTTTATTTCTCTCTCACCCGATCTTTGTGCATTGTATCTGCATCCAAACTCCAGTGTGAGGAGGAATGTGTTCCTGAAAAATGGAGAGAATGTGCAGCATGGGGTTAGCTGAGCTCATAGAGTGCAGTGAAGCAAAACGGGCATTTTAGGAACAGCAGGAGCAGGAGGGCAGGTGTGCACTGAACCCTGGCCTCCCTTCTGTAACCTGCTGGCAGAATCCCCTCCCAGCTGCCCTGTGCCCCAGGCAGAGCTGTTGTTCTGTTCTGAGTCTGCCCTCCCGTTCACGGCCAGCACTGCCACCCCTCTGTCCTGGGCATGCCACGGGCTGTCCCCAGGCTGGCTGTGTTTATCTGCTGCTTCACATCCTAATGCAACTCCTGTCCTGCAGCCTTTCCTCAGCAGCGATGTGGGAACAGCCTAGCCTTCATCTAATCATTTAGAAAATCAGCTGAATTTAGTGACTAAAAAGATTACTTTGGTCTGAAATAGATCCTTCCCACATGCTCTTCTCCAGTGCTTGTCCAGCTGGTTGAGTTGGCCAGTAGTCAAGTGTGTTAGAGAACCAAATCCTACATTAGAACACTGACCTTTTCTTTATTAGACGTCTCATTTTATCCCAGGAGTTAAGGCAGTTTTTTCTTTTAGGAAATGTGCTTCCTCATCTGTTTTTGTGTATTCCAAAAGATGTTGCTACAGAGTTCCCACCTCCATTTATTCTCCTTTGCCATAAAAAGAACTCAGCTTCCCTTGGACAGAAGATGATTCCATTGATAGCCTTTAAAGGTTTCTGACATAATCCCATGTACAGGGTTATTTTTTTTCTGTTTCAAGCCATTCCAGGTCAAGTGACCCATGCACAGATAAAAAATCCAACTGATACATTATTTCAGTTCTCAAACATTTACCTGGGGAAACCACACTGGCGCAGGTGAACTTGGTTGCTTTTTTGAATTAAAAAAGTTCTGTAATTATTATAAATAACTGGCAGAATAAATGCACGTTTTAAGCAGAATTAGCTGTTCAGTTTGCTTTTTGTAGTGAAACAGAATGAACTTGTGTGAAAATACAGATTTTGAGCGTTATAGTCTGTTTCTGTCCTGGGGTAGATCATGAGAGTGGTGTGTAAACAGTGCCCCAATTATTTCCAAACAACACAGCATCATCCTGCCACCTGTTTAAACAGAATTTCACAACTGACAGTCATCCCCTAGAAGAGACTCTCTTCCAGGACATATTTGTTGCCCAAAGTTTAAAGTGTGAAATTATGTTCCCGTGGGGTTTTGTGTCCGGCTGTGCCTCTGGCTCTGCTTTGTGTCTCCATTTTTCCCCTATAAATTGGTGTGTATCACTTGCCTGTCTCCCAGGAATGTAGCGAAAGATGATGTTTGCAAAGCTGTTTGGTTAAAGAGATTATTCCTAATAAAAGCTGGTTCTAAACATCTGAAAAAACTGGACAACATTCAGATCCCAGATGGACATCAGTGGCTTGCATCCATAATGGTTATTGACAGCAGGAATTGGGGCAGGATCTTCATGAGGCTAAAACATGGCGGGTTTTGCCTTAAATTTGGATTCTGAGCTGTAAATCACTGCTTTTTTTTTGAAGCCTGAGCTCTTCTTTGGCACACAGCTGTAAAACAAGTTATTTCAGGGTGAGGTAGTCTGTGAGTTTAGAAAAGCAGAAGATTCTCTGTGGTTGTTGGCTGTTGCAGAGTTGTACAGAAGAAATCCAAGCAATCTCTGCTTGCCCCACCAGGTGCCTCGTGGAATGGCAGGGGTAGGGGTGGGTGACTGGAATGGAGCAGGGAATTCCCTTAAAACCTGCACCCTCATTTCCAGTGTTCAGAAGGGAGGAGGGTTTTCTCATGCTGTAAAGACCCACTGGTCAGTGTTTCCCACTGCCTCAACAGCCCCATGAGCTTTAGTCCCATCAGCACTTTGCTCGGATTTACAGCAGAGCACCTTTGTCTTCTGCTAATGCCAACATGCCCATTTATGTCGTTCCTCCCAGTAATTTTTAGAACAGCTCACAGACTAGGGAAAGGACGGGTATTGTGGTGTTCTCAGAGAGCTGATTTGGGCTGGCAGGTGGCTCCGTGCCACGCTCGGTGCCCGCACCCTCCTCGTGTCCCCGGGCTGCCACAGGGCCTGCTGCTGGCAGATTACAGCACTGAGCTCGTCACTTGTGATTTATCTGAACCTGTGTCTCCAACCTGCTGAGCCTTCCCGGGCCGGCATCAATCCTGGCACATTGCAATTCCTCAGAACCCGCAGCCCATCCGATGGTTCGATCTGTGAGGAATTTAGCTAGAGGCGCTTAGACAAAAAAGAAATATTGTGGCTGGGGAAGCATTTAAGTTAGAGGAGGCAGCCAGGGCTGTTTTATTACTTAGACCTCTGTCACCTGTGATGACCCATGAGAGTGGGGAATATTGATCGCTTGTCACTCACGGCGTTCAGTAGATTGCATTGACAAAGCTTGTCAGGCCTCTAATCGTGGGGTGAGTGGCCTTGGCTGCCACCCCGGGGACAGCTCGGCAGGGCCTGTTACACGGCAGCCTTAACTCCTCCAGAGCTGGGAGTGAGCGTGGACAAAAGGGAGGGAACCACTTTGTAGTTATAAATGCCCTTTCCTGCTCCGTGCTTTGTTTCGGGTTTAATTTCCTGTACTGTTCGCCCTGCTGTCCTCATCAGCCGCGCTGCTTTTGCTGGGACAGGGAAATTGGGCTGATGTTCGCCTCTTCCATCGCCATCTCCAGTCCTGGCATGAACATGGGAGGTCTTGGAAAAGCTGTCTGGTCCCTCAGTCCTAGAGTATATTGCAACATGTTCTTACAAACAGGATAGAGACGGATACCGAGCCCAGAGCTGAGGCTGACACCTGCAGCACTTAAAAATACAGTTATCAATCACCGTGGAGTAAAGGTTAGTGAACCGTAGCAGGTCTGTGTTTATCCTCACATCTCTGTCACTGCCACCAGCTCTCGTTACAAAGATAGAAACGAAGAGTGCTGGATTTATCTTGCTTTGACTTTATCTTCCCTGGCATCTTGGTGTAGAATTAGGACTGACTATTAAATATATATATATATATAATATATATTTATATATATACACACACACACACGTGTGTATGTGCTGGGGGAAGGAAGAGGAGATGCCCATGGCACTGGGACTGGATGACTTTTTATGTCCCTTCTAAATGCAAGGTACTCTCTGTTTGAATCTGTTCTTGAATGTGCAGTTTATCTGCACACAGAAGGGTGCTGGCACTGCCTGAGTGTTCAGATGCATCTGAGGCCATTGGTGGTATTTCCAACCTCTTTGTAGTTAAGACTTCAGTTAGAAAATTGGCAATGTGGGGACCTCAGAGAATGCAGGAAAGCCAGCTGGGTTTCCTGAGAGGTTCATCCCACACCTCAGATCCAGCTCGTGGCTGCCTGGCTGCCTGGAATGGCAGCGTGTGCTCCTCTGGCTCCAGGTAGTGTGAGGCAGCAAGGAATCAAACTTTATTTATTAAATCTCTTAAGCAAATGAAGAGTCAGTTTGAGCAAATAATTGTTAAATGTTTGATGTACACGTGTTCTCTCTGTGTCTGTTTTTTTACTTGTTTTTAACTTTGTTTTTTTCCCAATTCACTTGCTACTGTCTGTTGTTTGAGGTAGCAGAAAAGGTGGTATCTAAAATATGTAATCCTCACCAGTCTTTTTGAGGGGTTGTGGTCAGTAGTGTGTAGGAAGTGGATTCTGTGTAGAAATGGAACAAGAGAGCAGCTGATAGCATTGCATATCATTTTTAACTAAGCTGCAGTGTCTGTCCATTGAGAAAGGCCCCAGCTGGAGCTTAGAGGCACAGCTGAATTTTGAAAGAGAAGGAGAAAGTCAGGGCTGTGGGGTTTTTGCGTGCCTCCTCTCAAGGCTTTGTGACCAAATGTTCTGCTTTGTTTCCAGTAATTTCCTCTGATCCTTACAGAGGGAGTGTGAGCGATAGTAAATAACTTGTGTCTCCTTGCAGTGGCTTGTTCAAGGAGTTGGAAAGCAGTGTGAGAAGGTAGTTTTGAGTCCCATATGAGATCTAGCAATCCATGTTGAATCGTGGTGCATTTAAATGGAAAATCAGGATCATGTCAAATCCCAGTGTGTATTTCTAAACCTCCTGTGGGAACTGGATCTGCTTCTTTCCCACAGTGCCCAGACCCTCCCTCTGCACCAGGCTGACAGCAAGTGAGCAAAGCTGATGCTCAGCTCATAAAGCACTTGTCTTCTCCCACCCAAAATACCTCATTACACAGCTGCTCATCATTCCTTCTCCTCCCCAGCCACAGCACAGGACACCCTGTCATCCTTGGAGCTTCTCAGCATCCTGCTTCTCAGCTATTAAAATCACCAATAGTTTGGGTTCAAAGATGCCCTGCTTGTCTTTCTAGAAGATAATGATGGCATTTCTGCATCAAAACAGCAAAAATTAGACTTAGCAGGAGAAATAAACACTGTGGTAATTAGGGAAGTTTCTGGACATTCTGATCCTGCAGAGCATCAAAGTACACTTGCAAGGAGTGAGTCTGGTTATTGAACTTAACCACATGCTGAAATGTTTCCCAGTGTCACTACACAGAAATTTTCTGCAGGAAGGATGGAGCTGGACACCAGGCTCCAAGGAGAGGGAATATAAGGGAATATATTCCCTTCTTGCTGTCCCCAGGCATTAGGAACTTCAGCTCTGTCTCAGGGTTAAGACTAAGAGCTGCTTTTTGCATCTACTGACCAGCTCTGAAATTCTTCCAATCTTCTGTGAGGAAAAAAGCCTTCCAGCTGTAGTGAAACGACTTTTGTATGGGGCATGGCTTCCTCTGTCTGCCTGACCATGGTGGCTGGTGGAAAGAAGAAATTAATTACCTGTGTGACTTTGTCCCCAATTGAAACCCAGCTCTGGCAAACAGATTCCCGGCATGTTAATTCACTGTATCACATTGAGCCTTGAGTTTGAGTTCTCTGTGAAAGGTTTTATAATTCATATAACCTGAAATAATTTACACATAATTAGATTTTGTCAGCTGAATAATTCTGTCTCACGCTGCTTCTGCCGAATAATTTCAGCAACTTCATTTTATCCTCAAAATAGTTGTAAATGTCACATTAATTTTGTTGACACGAGCAACTTATAGGAAAGTCAACCAAACATATTATGGGCTTTTCCCACTGAGCACAGCCCAGGGATGGACATCTGCTCTCTGATATTCTGTGTAGGCTGTGAGACCAGAGTTTGTGATAAGGTGCAAAACCCGTTATGTCAGAGGTCTGGAGATAGTTCATACCCCTGGGATGATCCGGGTGCTGCAGTTCCTTTGGATCGCTGAAGAGTTGATGTGCCTGGCAGAGCCTTTGGTTCTTCCTCATCACCCAGAGTGATCAGAGCCTGTTGTGCAGCCTGGGAGAGCCCTGGAGCTCTGCATCAGTGACTCTGGGCAGTCCTGCCTGGCACTGGGGCAGGGATCAGAACCCTCTGGCACATGGCACCATCACCACTCTGCCAGGCAGAATGGTTTGCAGATGCCCTTGGAAATTGGTGCGTTTGGAGCTTTTCAGGTCTTGGTACAGAGAAGAAAAGACTGAAATCAAGTATGTGAACACATGAACAGTCCTGTGGTGCCATCCACGGTGCCTTCCCCAAGGCATCACTCCCCCAGCCTGCCAGATCTGGCCCAGTTCCTGCCCAAAGGAGCTTGGTGGGGTGCACTGTCCAGCTGGAGTGTGTGCTGAGGGTGAAGGAGATCATTCAGCCAGAGCAGGTAATTGGATTTGCTGCCACAAGACACTATTTTAATGCTTTTCCTGTTAAAAAGTAAAATAAAATTAAAAAATACAAAATTTGTAAAGCAGAAGGTAAGAATCATCTTGAGCTATATTTATGTGGTTACATCTTTTATTAAAATACTTGATAGTGTGTTGCTTGGTGTCGAAAGGCATGGGTTAGTCCTGCACTGGATTGTTCTGGGCTAAATCAATATGGTCTGTTTGCCATATTCAAATTAGGGTAGATAATGAACGTGAAAGTGAAGGATTCAAGATGTCATAGCTTTTGGAAAGGGAGTAAATGTTTCAAAAAATTTAAAGCAACTGCGATGAAATGTACCTTCTGTGATTTCTGTAAAGTGCCATGTAAACTTCCTTTAATACCTGTGACAATGGAAATTTGAATACTTTTTTTTTGTTTGTTTTTGTTTTTTGTTTGCTTGTGGTTTTTTTTTGTTTGTTTGTTTTGTTTTGTTTTTTGGAGGCATTAGTTAAAGTATATTTACAACTAACTTATTGATACAGAATGGGGGGGCAAGTTTCACAGTGCCACTGCCTTGGCCTCTGCTGCTCACACTGGATTTTTCATGTTTCCTGTTTGTTTCACTGCTGTCCACACTTGTGCAGTAATGTGCCATAATGCCAGAGCAGAAGCATTGACTTATTTTTGAGAAAGAATGGACCTGTCGTAATGAAGGATCCAAGGAAAATGACAGATCCAAGGACTAGATTGCATTCATTTGGAAAATATTGATGTGTGCTTGGGAAGGCAAATACAGATCTCATTTACCAAATGGCAAAATACCTGGTGTAGTCTACAAAATAAAGGCAGCGTGTTTGGAGATAACCTGGACTGTTGGATAGCAGAAGGATGAGGTGGAGGAGATGCACAAAGTTTGGTTCAAACCTGGTTTGAGCCAGGTTTTATTTGCCTTGATTCAAGGCAAGCAGGGAAAGCATCTACATTTCAGCGTGTACATAAAAAAGACATTGCAAACAGATTGGAAGATACACTCTGCTCAGGCAAAGTTCTGCCCTCTTTACCAGGAGAGTTCTGGGTTCCCCATAATTATCTTGCAGCACTTGGGTTCTGCTGCTTTTACACAGATGCTACAAATTCCTTTAACTGATGCCTTAGCTGGAAAGCCAACAGGGCATCAGGGCAGTTGCTGGTGCAGAACCAAACCCCTCTGCCTCCCTGGAAAAACAGAAAAATTCCATTTCTCCTGGGAGAAGATTATTTTAGACACAAAACCAACCCAGGCTAAAACCCCCATCCCTTTGATCACACAGTCTGATGTTTTACATCCTTTGCCTGGAGGAGATTTATGTCCATTAACTTGTGTTGGAAATAAAGCCTCTCTGATAGAATGTCTTAGTTATTGATTTACAGCCTTCCAGGTAGTGCAAGACTTACTGTGCCCAGATACAAACTGTTCTAAGGTTTGATTTTTTTTTTTCCTTCTCCTTCTAAAAGTAACACTTTATTTTCCTTTTGTGTTTCTTTCATCTCTCAACTCCAGCCACAATTCCCCTTAGAGGTGCCTGAGACATGACTCTCGGTATCTTGTGTAATTCACATTTTTAGAGCCTAATGCCATTGACAGCAGTCCTGACCTGGACTGGGAGGGATGCAGATAATGATGCTCTGGTGCCATCACACGAGTTGTTGTGGCAGTAGACACAGACAGATCACGTTCAGAGCCATCAGGTCCTGCAGAATTTCCAGAAGAGCTGAGGAGGAGTTGACATCAGGGCATTCACATTTAGATACTGTTGGTAGGCCAACTCAGGGCCCCTAAAATAGCCACCAAATCCCCCACACTTTGGTGTGCTGAGCCAGTGGAGTTACATTAACAGTGCTGTTAAAAACCAACCAAAACAAACAAAACACACACAAAAAAAAGGGTGGAATATGCAAACTGTGATACTGAGGGTTTTTAATAAAGAAGTTGATCTGTGCTGTAACTCAGGTTTCTCATGTTGAGCACATTTTGGCTATAAAGCTAATTATCATATGGATTTTGAAATGACTCCCTCCTAGTCCGTGTCTGGGTACCAAAGGAGTCCTCGTTCTGTTTTGGAGCGGATAAAATCCTCCTCCTGGAAGCATTTGTTTATCATATTACAGCTTCACATGAGCCCAGCTGAAGCCTGACCCGATGTTAAGTGTCTGTGGTAGATTTCATTACATCCATATACTGGAAGTCCTGCCAATATACTGGCAGCAAAATCCTAGTGGAAAATAAATGGCAATAAAAGAGAGAAATGATCAGCTCTGTGAGTGGTGAGGAGCAGAGCTTTATTGAGGCTGGACAGCCCTGGAGATGTCACTTGGCATCGAGACACGAGCTTGAGAGAGTGCGAGTGAAAGCTGATACCGGAATAACGACTCTGTGGCACAGGCTGGGGAATAATTTAATTAATTGCACCGAAATTTCTTTGATGAATAGTTATGTGGTGATAAGTATGAGGTCGAACAGTAGAACGAGTTTCAGCTTTTTAATGGGCCAGCACAGCTGCAGGTTTGGAAGTGTTCCCATTTTGTTATTTTTCCCCCCTCGCTCTCGGTGCCCGCATTCAGCCAGGCTCAGCCTCACCCTGCCCCGGGCAGCAAGGGGGGCTGGCCAAAGCCACTTGGCTCAGGTAGCCCCTTTGAAATCAATGCCAGATCGAAAGGAAATTGTAGGATGGTTTCTTTATGAATCCTGCATTTTTCTCCGGTGATGCTTTTAACAGGGCCTCCGCTGCAACAGTTGTATGAAGATTTTTAATAAAACTTTTCTGGTCTCCAGAGGAGGAGGCATGTCTTTGTTGTTGGAGAGCTGGAGGAAAGGGAACAATGCAACACAGCTGGAATTTGAACATTAATCCTGTGATTCCTGGGCTGTTTTTTCAGACAGATCAATTTCTCCTGGCTGTAGCCAGTCTCCAGCCATTTCCTCACGGTCCAGGGCTCCATTTACCATCACTTGGATGCTGCAGCTCAACATGACCTCCTGACTTCATAGCAGTCCAGCTGTAAATATCACCTGCCAGACCTGCAGCCACTGGCAGCTATGGTTTACCAGGAGTTCACTGAGAAAATAGGGATGAGAGCTGTGGGTGGTGCTGACTGTCTGGCTGGGAGCTACATTGCGTGTCCTTCTGTGCAACCAGCTCTGGATGAGAGCTGCAGTGAGCTCTGTGCCAGTCACGGGATGGGCTCTGCTGGTTTGCTCAGGTCAAGGCCTTGGACAGAAGTCACCACGCTCCAGGGCAGCAGAGAGGCACTTGGGCTGGCCATGGGGAGGGAAGTCGGTGCCTCTCTGGGATTGTGTCCCTGAAGATGAGCTCCTCCAGCAAAAATGAGACCCCTCTCCTGTTAACCCAGGCTTGGGGCCAGTCAATAATCTGCCAAAGCAGATATGAACTGCTCAAACACAATGACAGATAACATGTAAATAGGTGGTAAAATCTGTCAGCATCAAAACATTTTTTCCCAATGCAGTAGAGCTGCACAGACACCCTTGATTTTGATTTATGTTCTCTTATTGCCTTTTTTAAAATTTCCTAATTAGAATAATAGTGTGTTACTCTCCAGCAACAGCTTCCCACTGAGGTTCACATTGTGCTTTGCAAATGTTCATTTACTGAGCCGTGAAGGCTGAGACTCAAATCCCAGCCCAGTCACAGCCATCACTTGGGCCTCCCTCCCAGATTAACAACCTGGTCTCTCCTTGCAAAATTCATAAATAGTCAGTGACTTCTGTTGGACTGGTGTAACTTGAATGTGGCCTCCTGTGTATGGACTTTCCTCCCAGTCTCTCGCTTCTTTCCATCCTTGGTGGATATGGAATACACGGCAAGATACACCAGCATCTTCACTAGCAGACGTTTGTCCTGCTCTCCCATCCCAGCCTAATTCATGTGTCTGTGCTTTAATATCTGATTAATTAAGGAGGGTCACTGGCAGGATTGCACGAGAGTCCTGTGGCTTTGGCCCTGGCCAGCAGCTGGGAGCAGCGATGGGGGGAGCGCGCGGTTTGTGCCGAGGGTTGGTCGGGTTTCTTTCTCCTTCCTTGGAACCTTGCCCATCTTATTATGAGTTCTTTAGAGAAATGAAATGCAGCAGTAGCTTGAAGAAATCATGGACACTTTCCAGCAGTAAAAGAGCTCTGGAGTCAGTATATAAGCTTTCTCCCCTGGTTGCAGTTAGGAAGGCAGTTGACAGTATAATGGGCTTTTGGAGGGGGCGCGATGGTTTGTGTGTTCTGTTTGATGTTGCAAATACTGAGCCCTCAGGGAGATCAGCAAAAAGGATGTTCTGTTCTTTAGGAAAGGAAAAGATTAACCTGAAATGTGAACTGAAACTTAGGAACTCTGCAGGCCTTAGGTGCACCAGAGATGAGTTTGCTTACTTTAATGGAAATATCTTCTGTCTTGTAGCAGCGGCGGGCAAGTGTTTTTGCAAGGATTTGGTTGGAGAAGTAATGTGTGTATGTTTATAGAGAAATAAAAGCCACAGCCAGGGCTCGAGCTGCTGAATCTTGAAAGCACAGCAATTCCCTCAAGATGAGTTCCTGACTGGATGCTCTTCAGAGTCAGAAAGACTCGTAACTGTTGTCAAAGAAAGTCTGGAAATCATATGTGGTCAGTGTTTTTCCAGGAAGAAAGGGCTTCTGCTGCATTTCTTCTTTCTCAGTTCTGCATCCATTTATAACCATGAGGAGATTTCAGAGATGGGGCAGAACATCTACTGTCATTTTGAAAGAAGTGTAGGGGGGTGGAAATTAAGCCATTCCTCTGAACCAGGCTATTTTTGTCCATTTTCAGTAAATATTGCTGCCAACAATATATGTGGCTTTCATCAGCAGAACTTGTATTTTCACATCCTACCTTTACCTGCAGATTTAAATATCCTTGTGGGATCAGGCTTTTCCATGTAAGCTTGTGCCAGTCTGTCTGGGTTCCATCCTGGTTACACCCACACCCTCTTGCTGACATCTTTCTGATACTGCAGCTTGGGTAAATGTAATTTGGACAGAGGCTCTGTGGACAATGGGTTTTTCTCCTCTGAGTCACCCTCAGTCTTTTACACTGCCACAGAACTTATTTTTCCTCGTTTTTATCTGTATATCACAAGCCTTAGGGTTTCTTCTCTTTGGGAGCAGATAACAGGATTTTGGGCTGGAGGTCTCTTACAATGTAGGATTTTTCAGATATTGTTCCTTTATCATCTCTGTTATGACTCTCTTTGTTTCCTTAAGATTCTTTAACTGAATGATGAGACAATGGTTAATGCTTGATGCAGGGAGATGCATCTTTAGTCAGCACAGATGGGTGGGTCCTTGGATTTGCTGTGGTGGGCAATTTATAGAGTTAAGTTCTGCTTCTTAAATAAGTTAGACTTCCAGTCACCCAGAAGGACTCTAGGGAATTGGAAAAACGTGATCCCTGGCATTCTCTGCAGTTGTTTTCATTCCATCTCAAGGATTTCTGAGCTTACAGGAGCAGAACCCTGAATTTGCAACCTGAAACAAGATAATTGGCATTTGGTGAGGGGTTTGTGGCTTGTTTTGCTTATGTTGTTTCCTGTGTACTTAGAGTTATTGCCAGAAGAGCTGAACAAGTTCTCCTTTAGTGTACAATGATGCCTGAACAACAGGTTCATCCTCTCCAGCAGCCTCTTTTTACTGTCCTGTGGTAACCATAACACCGAAGAATGAAAGTACGTGAGCACAGTTGTAATTACACAATGGATCTTAATCTGGACTGATATTGTGAGATATGAATCTATGGCACTTTCAAACTGAAAAAAAATCAATAAATAAAACTTCAAGCACTTTCAGTGCTTCAGATAATGGGTATATTCCAGGATTTAGCACCAGCTCTGGCATCTCTCTCAAAAATTGTATCCTGAGCTTTTACAGCTTGCCTGTCCTGCTGGAATTTCCCATTAAGCAGGAAAGCTCCGCTGAGTAAAGGATGATATTCTTATCTTGCAATGTTTTTCTCCTTTAGGGTAAATGGAGTTTCCAGTTCCACAGATTTGTATTTCACAGAAATATTCACAGAAAGGTAATGGGGAATTTTAAAGTCAAATTCAATGTCCCCCATTTAATTGAAGTAGTTTTAGGCTTTCACAACACTCTGTATTTACAGAAAATACTGATTATTTTTACCTATGCTATATTATGAACACGGTCACACTTCTTGTACCTTTGTATCAACCTAAACTTAAGAGCAAGTGCAGGTTTTAATCCAGTTGCAATATTTGAATCTCTGGAGGACACAATCTGCAGCAGCTTTATTCTTTCACTCCTCCTTCTCCCTCCACCCCAAATATGTTACATCAAGAAATATAACCAGTGATTTTCCCTATAGCTTTGTCACATAACTCCTGTGTCAGAAATTAGGGGAAAGAGGGGGAGTTCATCTCTTTTAGAGTCCAGTCTCACTACACACGGTGTAGTCAGTGAGATAAAACCCAAACTCCCACAAAACTCTTATGGCCATTCAAGTTCACAGCCTGCTCTTCCTTTGTGGATGGGGTCGGGCTCTTCTCCCAAGGAACGAGTGACAGGACACAAGGAAATGACCTCAAGTGGCACCAGGGGAGGTTTAGGTTGGACACTGGGGAAGATGTTTCCGCTGTAAGCGTTGTCCAGCCCCAGCCCTGGCTGTCTAGGGCAGTGGAGGGGTCACTGGCCTGGGGGCTGTGGCAGCTGTAAGGATGTGGCACTTGGGGACAGCGTTGGTGGTGGCCTGGCAGTGCTGGGGCTGTGATTTAAATGTGCTGCTGTGTCTTTGCCGTGGGTGCCAGCCCCGATTTCAGCGTCACTGCTCCCAGCACCTCATGGTGGGGACAGCTCAGGGCTCAGGGCTCTGTCCCAGTGTCACCAGTGGTGCTCCAGAGGGCACACGCTGAGCTCCCACTGGAGGGAGCATTTTCTCTGTGGGGAGAGATGATGTTTTTCCACTAAGTGTTGCCTCCTCCCAAGCCTGAATCCCAGAGCCAGGTTTGCCTAAGGTGCCTGGTATCCTGAGAACTTTCTCAAGAACTGTTAGAAATCAGAGTGTAGGGAGTTCCGTGCACTTCAAAGTATTCATTAATGAAAGTTTGGCTAAAGCAACATCTTAAAGTGGAATGTGCAATCAGCGTGCTGTTTCCAAAAAGATTTTTTTTCTTCCCTTAAATCTCTTAAAATTTATTAGGTGGGCGTGAGCAAAAAGGTTGTCTCCAATAAAAAACTGGCTTTGTAATGGTTAGCAGGGGCCCTGTATAATTTGAGATATTCTTTACAGTTTATAAATACAGGCTCATAAAAAGTGTAGATATAAAGAAGCTGTGACTTTAAGTCATTAGAAGCCCAATGGTTTGATAAAATAACAGGAAACAGACAATTTATTATGAGCAATCTCGGTAGCTCTGGATTATCTATAAAACTTTTATGGCCCTCCCCAAGTGGCAAGAGGCCATAAAACTTGCCTGAATGAGGGACTTGTTAATTTACTTGTTAAAGCAAATTAAAAATTTATAAGCGCTTTTAGGTAAATGAGATCTTCTCTCATTGCTGCCCTTGCGGGCTCAGGAGTCCTGGGAGGAAAGAAGTGGTTGCGCTCAAACATCACAGCAGAACAATAAAAGCTATTAAATTGGTTCAGTTTATTACTACAGAGCCAGGCAGCTGTTGCCATGGTTTGCTGGGGGATGCCAGAGGTTGACAGCATGGCATTTCTGTGGCCTTAAAAAGAAGGTAATAACATTGCCTTTCACCCAGCCAGCAGCTCCTCCCGTGCCTCTCTCCTTTTCCTCCTTTTTCGTGTAGTTTTCACGTAGAGCTCCCAAAGCCAACCCTCAGCCTGTCACAGAAACATCAGCATCTCCTTCTGTCGTTCCTTGGCTTAGGTGTTGTAAAATACATTTATGAACACCAGAAAAACCTTCACAGTTTCAGATTGCTTAACCAGGACGCTTAACAGCAAATTAAGTTTTAATTTAATTCAGTGCTCCTGCTGTAACTAAACGCAGTAGTGAGGAAGAAGGGCCTGGCAAGGAGAACGGGGCTGCTGGGCATCTTTGAGCAATCTTTGAAAGCTGTGAAAATGGATTGGAGAAGTGTTTCTCCAGATCACTTCAACAACAGCTTCTTACAGCAGATGAGTTCCAGCTGTGGAAGCATCATGAGGAGTTGGTCTCTGCAACTCCAACTCAGACAAAAAAAAAACTACTAAGAAGAAAAATTTCTATTGAAAACTCTTAATATTTCGAAAAAAGACCTGCTCCAGATAAGGTTTTGAAGGAGGAGAGATCTAAATCAAGGTGCAGCGAACTAAGCAAAGCCTCTCCTGAACAGTTCTTCTATAAATTGTATCTGTACTTGTAACTACTTTTCTTTTGTTCAGGAAATATCTTTTACATATCTGGTGTTATTTAGAAAATAAGTTAACAGCACTTTCAGGCGGGAAATAGCATAATAAATTCAAAAGTTTTGTGTTGAGACCACTTCAGGTGATCACTTCAGATATTTTCAGGTGTCTCGAGACTGGCATCCAGAAGTGAACCTGCCTCCCCAGTCAGGTGGCTAAATGCAGGCCACAGCTTTCATTACACATTTCATCCTTACATATTTCATTTAATACTCATCGTGCCTCAGTATGATTTGTATGATTCTATATTGCCAAATGGATTTTGCAGGAGTTTCCCTTCAGAATAGGAAATAATGTACATGGAGAAAGTCTAAAAGCATGGCCTGCAAGAGAGGCTTGAAAGAATTGGGGCTAGTTTTAAAAAAAGAGGAGGTGGAGTGGAGATACTGATAAAGAGTCTTGAAGCACAGGAAGGTGCTGCAGAAAGGAGAGCAGAAATCTGTTGTGCTTTTCCATGGCAGGTGGGACAAGGTCACGCTGCAGGCAGGAGATGCAGTGGGGCTGTGAAGGTAACTCTGCAGGGAAGGGCAGAGAAAGGCTGCAGCAGTGCAGCTGCAGAGCTCCCTGGGTGTCTGCAGCAGCTCTGGGCTGGCTTAGCTCCGTGTCTGCCTGCCAGGAGGGAGGCAGGGACCCCCTGGTCCTTCTGGGCTCAGAGGGCTGGGCTGGGGGACCACCTGGGTCTGCACCTTCCTCTGCTCTGGGATTTTATAATGCTGAGACTCCTCAGCACTCAGACTAGAGTGGGTAAGCTGAGGACTCAAATACTTCAGGCAATGCTGCCCCAAAATCTTTATTTCCCATGTGGTTCTGCAGGGAGAGACAGATGTTTAGCAGGACGCTTTTCCTTCACGCTGCTAGACCAAACAAAAGCTTCCAATCTCCAGGAATTCAAGTGCAGCAATCGTAATATTCTGGCACTTCCATCACTCAATACTTGTATTATAAATATTTCATGGAAAAACTGAATCATAAAAGTATTATTTTTGTAGTGTGCCAAGAGTAGATCCAGGCACTTGGAGCATAAAAAGTATGAAAGTCACATTTTAATATTGTGCTCTCCTCACTAAATACAGTGCTAGCCTGAAACTGTCTGACATATAAAAATAAGGCAAAGCCTCCAAGGTATATTAATGGTGGTTATAGAGCTAATGGTTACATGGCAAACTCCCAGTACAGTCGTTTCAGTGTGCACATTTCTCTGAACCAGATATGACTGGCTGGAAAGGTCTCTTGAAATCCCATCTGGCATCTCCTGGGACCCCACTTCAGCCATATTTCACTGCCCCAAAAGTGGATATAAAATGAGCCAAGAGCTCACTGTCTTTCAGTGAGGTTACACCCCTGCCTCTGCTCGGCATGTCGGGAACTCCCAGCCCCGATCCCTGAAATTCACGGTGATGACAGTGCTTGAAGTCAAATAAATAATCTTTCATGTCCTGTCTTACCTAACTACTGTTCCGGTTCCAGACTTTGGAAACCCAAATTCCAAGCAGATTTGTGGGTGTTCGCAGCCTCTCTGGATCTGGCCTTTAACCTGCAATAGCCTATTTAAAAAAAGGAAAAAAGCAAGTACTGAGGCAGAGCCAGCTTTGTTCAGGCTGAGCCTTTGGGAAGGGTACAGGCACTCAGAGTGGGGTGTGACAGGGATGGGATGTGTTTTTGCTGTAAGTGGTCTGTTATGGAAATTTTTATGGAAATATGTAATTACTGTTGGAAGCATGTTGAGCCCAGAATGTTATTTCTGGCATAAATCAGAGGAAGGGAGATGGAACAGGTAATAGCCCTTGGTAGGGCATCAGTCTGCAGGTAGAAGCCCCAGGTTCATGGCCCTGTTTCTCCTGCCTTGGAGCAGTAACCAGAATGTCTCTTGTTCTCCTTCACTGCAGTACAGACATTTTTTGGTGCACCACGAAATCCCCACTGAGCACCACAAAGTGAATCCAGGAGGCAGAGTCCTGCAGCTGGCTCCTTCCCTAAATCTATGTTTTCTCAAGGCTTTTTTCAATGTTTATTAGTTTAGCCTTGCAATTCCATGTTTACATAAATTACATGATTAAAAGCAAAACAGGAACCTGGACAGAATGTGGTTTCTGTTAAAATCATTCCCAGTTCCTTGCTAACTTAACCCTTTTGAAAACCAGAGACCCTTAGGGAGGTGCCTACGTGTTTAATGCACAGGGAGCCTGTGTTCCAGCCCCCCAGGGAGATGTTTGGAGTTATTCCCCAAGATATTTATTTATTGACTTCATTCCTGCAGTAGCCAGGCGATGACAACAAATATTGAATAACATCAGCCTTTTGCTGCACCCTGGGAGCCGAGAGAAGGACTTGCCTTGGCTTAATTTAAATCATAACCTGCTAAATTGGGGAAGACCTGCAGAAAAATTCATCAGCAGTTCTGGGCTGCATATCTGAAGAGGGAACACAAGAATTAGCTTGTATGTGGCATAGAGATCTTTTTTCATAGCAACTGACGTTTGCATGGGTAGAGCTTTGATGAATGCTACCCCATGTTCTTACCACGGATGAGCAAAGGAAATATAAATTAGAAGCTCATAAATATAGGATACCTCTGTCCTTTGAAGAACTTTATTTCCATACAGTTTGCATGAGAATGCTTTCATTGATTTTAAAAAAAAAAAAAAAAGTTTGTTTTTGGCTGGGTTGTAAGTAGTGGGTAAGCCACAACATTTTAAGTAGGTGTTCTATCTAAAGTAGCTAAGAAGGGATACGAGATCTATGAGGGGTTAATTCCTATGTTCTAAAAGAAAATAGAATTAGAAAGTGAATTCCCCTCTAACATCTCCACTCAGTGTGCAGATCAAAGCCATCGTAGGAGTAAATTTATGTCTGATAGTGTGGACGGTTTTCAATGTACACTGGCGAAATATCATGCTGATTGCTGATTGAAAACAGTTGTTAATTCTCTACTTCACTAAATTCAGAGTGGAAAAACTTTCCTTAATAAAGAACAGATTGAAGAGAACCAAGACCTTACTGTGTGGAAATTAATGGCAGATGCATATACTGGTAGTTAAAATGTTTCATTAGATGTTAATGTCTTGCTGTGTTTTTAATTGTTCAGAAATTAGCCTCTAGAATATTAAAACCATCTGTTTGTTATCATGATGAAACAGAATACTTAAATAGTTATTAATTTTGTAGGCTTTTTTTTCCTTGTCTGCAAAACTTTGATCTGTTGAGATTTCAGTGGATGCTGGATGCAAAAGTGAAAAACAATTTTAAAACACCTTGGTGCCCCAAATCTCACCATTTGCTGCCTGCCACCCATATTTTGCATGCCTGCTTTATTTCACAAATTATTATTCACCCAGGAGAAGTTGACGTTTTTTAGTGCATGGAAGGAGCGTGCTGGTGCTTGCTGAGCCTGTATAATGCTTGATTTAAACTGTAATACGGTACTTTCTCACATGCTGATACTTGGTTTTTAAGTCTTGTGGGTCATTTTAAAGCCCAGATATTTCAAAGCATGCAAGGGGTTCAGTGTTGATCCATCAGCACGGGCTTTGTCTTCCTCCATTTCCAATTATGTACAGCTATTTTTTTTAATTATTTTTTTTTAAGGCTGAGTTTTGGGGGAGTTGGGAGTTCACAGGTTTTTGGGTTATAATTTCTGATGGGTTTTTTAATCATGTAAATGAACAAGCAAGGGCTCCTGCAGGCCCTGACTCAGGTAAATACTCCACTTTATGAGAACATGCATTGAATATATTGCTGGCAGAACAGCAAAGATAAGCTTACTTCTTCTCCCAGCTGAGGTGAATTTAACTGAAGTGCTGTCTGCTGGGGAGGCTGTAACATGTATGTACACACAGCTCTCCAGTGTGAAGAGCACGATTTATAATACATTTTGTAATGCTTGTTATACGTGACTTAAGTGTGAAAATTTATTCAGTACGTCAAAACATTACTTAGAGAGCCATTAACATATCTTTCCAAGTGATTTTTGACCTTTTTCTGAATAAGCACTTTACAAATTATTAAATGCCAGGATGAGGATTAATTCAAGTAACCTTAATTTGATAGTAGTCCTCTATCATAGATTTTTTGCACTTCTCTTGAAACAATAATAAAGCTCCCCTTACCTAATATATGACTATATTTTCAAGATGGGTAAGTTTAGTACGATTTTAAAGCATAGAAAAGAGAAGTTAAATTAGGGGGTTTTATCAGTATAAGGAACAGAAACAGTCCATCAAGTATTTATGGTGGACACCCAGTTCCCTAAATGGCTTCTGCATCCCCTGAAGTTGGTGGCAAACCCTGCAGTTGTCCCCTGGGATTCTGATTCTGGTGGGTGTTGGGTCTTACCCTGATGCCACCTCTCTGCTGAGGCTGCCAACACAGGGACAGGTGACGCTGGCAGAATGATTTTCTGGAAATGAAGATGGTTTTGGACTTGGACTGAGGCAACCAGCTCATCAGATCTATCAGGCATTAAATCACCTTTGGTCACTGTTGACAGGGGACAGACTACAAGATTGATCAGGAGATTTTTTTTCTGACATTTGCAAACAGGAGGACTCCTTATTCCAACTGGCAAAAGTAGTCCAAGGGGAAAGCACAGTGCTGCAATATATTTTACATTATTGCTTAGGATGAGGGAGGAAGAGAGTTATGCGAAAAGGAAGATGAAAATGCAAAATGCTGGAATAGCTGAGTGAGTTCAGAGGTTCCCTGGAAATGCTGGGATGCTGACTCTGTTCAGAGCTTCCCTCTGCCAGGGTGGAGGTGCACCACAAGAGTTCCTCCAAGGGCTACCTTGCCATCTATCAGAACTAATCCAGACTTAAACAACTTCAACACTATTTCCTCCCTTTGCTTTTCTCCTGAGTTATTTGTGATGACTAAACTCATCTCCACATCAATGACAGCTGCTAATGAATTCAGATGCTTCATTCCTTTCCCTTCTCTGCTGCTTCAAATAATAGATTTTCTGTGCCAGATACTTCAGCTTCCCTTTCCTGCTAACAAATTGGTACTGAGGTATCTTGTTGTGACTTTTGCCTCTATCATTCAAGCAAGAGGAAAATACAATATGTATAGATGTGAGTTATATGTCAAAATGCTTTTACTCCCTCTCTCCCCCCCTTCCTTCACATTATTAAATTATAGAGAAATACTATCATAATAGCCTCTTGGCCAAGTCACTGAGAGCAGAGTTATGGCTCCCTTGATAAATTGCAAAACATTATTAAGTTTTGCTCTTTGGACTGAGAGTATTGGCATAAAAGGACATCAACCCCAGTCAGATTGGTCTTGATTGCTGCTTAATTGCTGCTTGTTTGTGTTAGCGATCATGTGGTTTGATTGATCTTGCCCTGCTTTTGTCATTGTTGTTACAACTTCCTAGTTTTCTCCTTGTACAGAGACCACAGGATGACTTTTAAGTCTTGAATAATTTATCTAGCTGGGCAGTTAAACGGCTTAAAATAGTATTATAGTTTTAAGCCAATAGCTCAACCTTCAAATCATTATTTATGCAACCAAATTATTAAATATTTATTCTGGGCTTATATTGAACGATGAAATAACAGGGCTCCTTTATGTTAGCAGTGGTAAGCATCTCTAGGTCCATGCATGAATACTGATACTTCCTCCTTCAAGACATTTATTTACTTCTGTAATGTTAGCTGGGTGTCACATTGGTGGTCAGCATTGAGGAAGGAAAGGATGGTGGTCACTGTGGCTCAATTCAAGCCAGTGAGAACAGTCACTCTGCTCTTTCTCAGGCTGCTTCACCACTTTAGATATTCCCAAAAGGTCTCGTCCCTTCTTGCATCTCCTTTGCACATGAGGGGCAACCATCCTGCGGGCTTGAAACAAGTGGAACTCCACAGGAGCTACCTCGGGGGGTTATGTTTCTCTTCATTAAAGAAGATGGAGACTCTTAGCTGAATTTGTGGGCAGTTCTAGAGCTGCAGTGCTGTTAGAGTTTTCCAGCCTGGCCTATTTGCTTTTTGTTCCCTCATGTGTTTCATTTGATCTTCTTACTTAAGTGTTCTTTCACTAAGTTACACATTTCAAAGTCAGCCAGAGGCCTTCCTTAGAAAGTTGGATATCAGACACTGAGCTCAATGGGATAATACTTCTGTTCTCTCTCCTTTCCAGAGATTTAGGTTTAAAGTGGTGTTTGCCTTCACTTTCCTACCTCACCTGACCCTTCCTGTATGATGGAAACAAGAACCCCTCACAGGTCCAGGGCTGAGGCTGGGACAGAGTCCCTGAGGCTGCTGTGCTGTCACCACCAACACCAGAGCTGGTTCCAGTCTAGCAAGGATCTGGAAACTCATCATTGCCACATTCTCTGAAACGGGCACAGAATGTTGGGGTGAAACTGCCAGCTTGGTTCTCCATTCTCTAAATGAGCAAGCCTAAGGGGGACCACAAAAAACAGTCCCTGGTGGAAAGCACTGCAGCCAATGCAGGTGCACTGCTCCTTGTTGGGTATTTTTGGGGAAAGGAGGGGACAGGCACTGTAGCAAGAGTTCATGACTCCATTGCACTTAAAGTCGGGTTTGGGGACGTACAGAGCAGAAGCAAGAAGTGTACATGGTGTAAATGGCTGAATAACAGCCAGAAATTGTACATGTATGGAGGAGAATGTTGGATGGATGGATGGATGGATGGATGGATGGATGGATGGATGGAGGGATGGATGGATGGATGGAGGGATGGAGGGATGGATGGATGGATGGATGGATGGATGGAGGGATGGAGGGATGGATGGATGGATGGATGGATGGATGGAGGGATGGAGGGATGGATGGATGGATGGATGGATGGATGGAGGGATGGAGGGATGGATGGATGGATGGATGGATGGATGGAGGGATGGAGGGATGGATGGATGGATGGATGGATGGATGGAGGGATGGAGGGATGGATGGATGGATGGATGGATGGATGGAGGGATGGAGGGATGGATGGATGGATGGATGGATGGATGGAGGGATGGAGGGATGGATGGATGGATGGATGGATGGATGGAGGGATGGAGGGATGGATGGATGGATGGATGGATGGATGGAGGGATGGAGGGATGGATGGATGGATGGATGGATGGATGGAGGGATGGAGGGATGGATGGATGGATGGATGGATGGATGGAGGGATGGAGGGATGGATGGATGGATGGATGGATGGATGGAGGGATGGAGGGATGGATGGATGGATGGATGGATGGATGGAGGGATGGAGGGATGGATGGATGGATGGATGGATGGATGGAGGGATGGAGGGATGGATGGATGGATGGATGGATGGATGGAGGGATGGAGGGATGGATGGATGGATGGATGGATGGATGGAGGGATGCATGGAGGGATGGAGGGATGGATGGATGGATGGATGGATGGATGGATGGATGCAGGGATGGATGGATGGATGAGAATGTGGATGGATCACAATGTGGGTGGATGAGAATGTGGATGGATCACAATGTGGGTGGATGTATATCCATGCAGCCGAGGATGGCGCTCCTGTGGCACTACACATCTGTGTTTGTCAGAGGTGGTTTTTAACTGTACAAAGACCAGACTCCCCTATACAGGGCCTAGGGAGGGCCCTGGAAATCCAGGCTGGGACACCAACAAGCTCAGCAGCAGGGCTGGGTAAGGCTTGGGAGGGGCAGATGGGTCCCGCCCTGGCTGCAGCCACTGTGGCTGTCCCCGAGCAGCCTGAGCCTGGCTCTGCATCCTGCTCTGCTCCCAGCCTGGGCTCTGCTGCCTGCCTGCACAGATTGATTGCTACAATGGAGAGCTTTGCAAGGTGTAATTTTAAAGGCCGTGTTTCTCGCTGTGCAACCATCAAAATGCAAAGGGTCAGGAGAAGCCTATATTTTTTTGCAATTCAGCTTTTGAAGTGTGCTGAAATACGCTTCATTTGCTGCAATTGCCAACAGCTTGCTGTTTCATACCACTCTTAACAGGAGCTGGGGAACAGAGCGAGTCTGTTACACTTTCTATGGTGTATAATGTATGTATGATTCTGGGGTGTGATGAGTTTATGCCAAATTTATCTTTGATTTCTGTATAAACAGCACAGAAAAAATGATGGGCTGCATTCTCTGTGAAACTTAGATAAAACAGAGCTACAGACCTCCTTCAGAGTACCTTCTGTGTGCTGTGGAGCTAAGGTTGCCCAAGCATATAATGAAGGAGAAGAGGATCTGGAAATAAATGCCCGTTTCTTTCTCCCCCACCCCCGCCTGGCGAGGATGCTGTTTATTCTTAGCCTGTGTTCTTCAGCTCCTGCTCCTGCCAGCAGAGCCCCATCACTTGGTGTGTCTGCAGTAACAATGCTAAATAGCCAAATTCTCCCCAGGAGCACGAGGGGGGAGCTCTGCTCCTTTGGTGGATCTCCCCCACTAAAGGCTGTAGGGGATGAGTTCCTCTACTCTAATTTATTGAGCAAGTGCAGAGTCTGGATCAGCTCAGAGGCAGCAGGAAATGACCTGCAGTGCTGTAGAATAAGTGAGTTAAAGGCACCCTTGTTCTGTATCATCGAGCTGATTAGAAAATTGTTTGTTGTTATTTGTTCAATTTAGATTTTTTATTTTTTTTTTGTCAACAGGAAATTGAAAGAACATACATGTGTTTGTTCTTGTTTTTTCATAAAAAGAGTTTTGGAACAGAATAATTACTTTTTCTTCTAATTAAACGTAGGAAGGAAACAAAAGATAAGGTATTGTCTGTGTTGGTTTACCTCACTTTTACCATACAAGTAAGCAAAAAGAAAAAAAAGCTTTATTTCTGGTAGGGATGTCAGATCCCAGGATGATGGCATGGAGGCCTGGGTCCTCAGAAGCTGGCAATTTCTTGGAGCATCTGCATTGGTTGTGATAAGATTGTATATCAAGAGGTAAACAGAGAGCCTCTCCTAATGTTTTATTGTATCTCTCAGGTAACAAGATTTTTCTTCCCTGAGGTGAAAAATGCCTTTGTATTAATAATGTTCAGAGTCCACACACGGTGTGAATTCTTTTTTCATATTTACTGCCTAAGCTCGTCTACTGTAAATATTCTTCCTGCTCATTATCTCACCTCTGATTTGCTTTCCTTGTGCTGCTCCCCTGTTCAGGCAGCCATGGTGTGCATGGCTTTGTTAGAAATGCAGTGGAGAGGTCTTGCTCTCAAAGAGCCCCAGGCCTCTGTGTGGAACCACCTTTAGTGCTGTGGGTGACATGGGAGTTCTGTATAAGGAGTATTTGTGTAACTTCTGTCAGTAGCAGGACAGATATAAATAGAAGTTTTGAAATGACAGCTGTTAATCATGATTGAAATCAGAAGAAACAACCCTTGATTTATACTGTTGGTTTTTTTGTTTTTCTTGCTATGTGGTTCTCCTTTTACTTGTTTTCATACAGTCAGATTTGTTCCTGATCATTGATAAAATATGTTTTCTTTGCAATCTGATACTCAGTTCTGCATGAAATCTGCTGTTGCTCTTTTCTGGCTGCCAGAAGACACGTCAGGGCTGTGTTTGCTGGGCAGGGCAGGGCCTGGGGCTGTGCTTGTGCAGCCCTGCCACTCGGGATGCCAGTGCCCTGCCTGGGGCTGGGGATGGCCCAGCACAACTGGGGTAACTGGGATCTCACTGGGCTCAGCCAGGCTTTCTTCTCCCAGGCTGTTGCTCCCTGGCCTTTGGAGCAGCTTGCACTCGTCAGCAGTTGCCTGATTTGTCTGTGCTTCTGCCTGGATCCCTGTGTGCCTGCCAGAAGTGACAAAAATTCCCATTCTTGAGTCCTGTTCCCTGCTGGGAAAAGCCCAGAGAGCAAATGGAGGCAGGCCCTAAGGAGCAGGTGAAAATGGGGCTGTGCTGTGCCAGGCTGGTGCCCTGCTCAGGACAAACTCCTGTCACGAGTGGGCTTGGGCTGTACCTGTTCAGGATTTTGGGAAGCATTGGGAAGCGTTCCTAATGGCACATGTTCACCACCTGAGTGGAGCCAGGGAATGCACTCACCCAGTGGGAGCTGGGACTGCCTCGCCCTTGCAAAAGCTGTAAAAATAAAGAATGACAGGCAGAAGGGAAAGCCTGGAATTCTCCTCCCCACAGCAGGGTCCTGCCGTCTCTCGGGGAGCAGGCGTCCCCTTCCTTTAGGACTCTGCTAAAGGCTTCTCTTGCTGGCTGTGCTCTAACAGGGAGAGGTGTCACTATTCATAACTTTTAAGTATAATGTAGTGAAATAATCCTTTAATTCCATATGGCATAGAAGCTCAGGCGCCTCGAAACTGTACTGTAGATTTACTGCTGCCAAATGGTGTGGGGTTTTTAAATTAAAATATATGTTAAAATAAAAAAGCTTAGGAGTGCCACATTAGGGTGTTTTCGACATGATACATAAGCTCTGTGAAAAAGGCTTTTGCCAAATTTCCTGTGGGTTTATTTATTTTGCTTTTCCTTATGTGCTACTATGGAATTATCTGAAGTGGCTTAGGGATCCAGTACAGCCAGCTGTGGTCCCAAGGGGATGCTGCTCCCTGGAGTCTGGGGCTCAGCTGCCCTTCCATCCCCCCTTACACCTCTTAACATGATCGACTCTTTCTGTCCTTCCTTCTTCTCCTTTCTGAGAGAAAAGACCACAGAGAGCCCTGCTGCCGTGGGTTATCCTTAGGAGTGTTTCAGGGCTTCTGTCCCCCTCCTCCTGTGTCACAGAAATGTTTGGCTGGCACAGCAACTCTGCCTCTGTTCCTGTAGATCTGTCCTAAGCCTGAGAGTTTAGGTCTGCTTTACCCTGTGACACTGAATGGCAGAAGGAGCATAGCAGAGAGATGCTTTCCCTGGACACAGGTGAATATTCAGTTTACACTTTCACTGTCACAAAGTAGGGCTGAGTGCTTCCCTGCTGCAAAAGTAGTTCTGTTGGATTACGAGTCACCTGAAAATCTCTCCATGTGCTGGAAGAAGAGTTCCTGCTAGCTCTTGCTGTGACAGCAGTTTTATGTTGATGTTTCTGCATCTATTTTGGTTTATTCATTATTTCTGGATGGTTTCTGTGTGACTTTCAGGCCTGAGCTAGTCTGTCTTTCTTCATCAAATGGTCACTCTTGGTGTTCCATATCTTGTGCCTCTTCTCTCTGTGCTCTCTCACTGTCTGGGTCCCTGCTGCGAGTCTCCAGCCTTGCCTCTATTGCTCATCACTCTGCAGGGCAGCAGTGCTGTGACTGAAGTTTGTGACTCAGTCCATGAGCAGCAAGTGCTCCAAACCACATCGTGGCTGAGGCCAAACTGCCCCCACCCCCTCTCACAGCCCCCTTCTCATCAGGGCAGGGCAGGGAAGGAGCAGCTTGGGAGGTAAAGGCAAGGAAGTCACCCATTATTGTCATGGGCAAAACAGTCTGCACTTGGGGAAAAGGAATTCAATTTATTGTCCATTAAAATAGATTTGGATAATGAAAAAGACAACAAAAATTGCAATGCCACCCTCTGCCCACACAGCTTGGCTTCATTCCTCCATCCCTGTGTCCCTGGCTGGGGTGCAATGGAATCCACCATCACCCACTGGGAAACTGCCCCGATAGAAAAATCCTCCAAACAATCCTCCCATTTTGGAGGGCAGGGGAGACCTATTCCTCTCACTGTTTGGGGGAGGTGTGGTGAAGAATCAGAAATAAAACCTTCTGCTGAGCCCCATCCCAGCCCTCAGCCAGCAACCACACTTACAAATCTGCTTTTTGACCTTTTCCTTTAATAGAAATATAGTTATGCCTTTATCCAGTTCTGCTTGGCTTCTGGTGTTCTCCAGCAGATTCAAAGGCATTACAAACTAACAGGTTCTGCAGTACAATGAAAGATTTCAAAAAATGCAATGCTAAGAATGACCAAAAACTTCTAGAAAAGTTTTGGAGCCATGGGCGTTGAATCCTCTGTTCTTCAGCCTGGGCAAGTGGTCTTGAGGTGCTGATTGCCAATTTTTTCTGCAAGTCCCCCATCCCTCTCTATGGGAGTCCCTGAGACTGTGCACATTCCTTGTGAGTCAGAGACACTCTGAATTTTTAGGGCTTTCAGTCTAGAAAATGTCAGTATTTCATCTTTGTGAGACCCTTTTGATCAATCTGTACAAATAGATTGAGCTGACCCGTTGCCTGTCCACATTAAGTGTTCTCATGTGTGTTTGAGTGTAACTTTAGGTTCTTAAGAGAAGACAGCGGGCACATTTCCATGCTTTACTTTTTAAATTTAACACAGATTGATGGGTTCTGGAATAAAATTTAAACCCTCAACAGTTTGGCACGTGGAGAAAGTCAACTTGGAAAAAAAGAAAGGAAAATATGGAAAGCTTATAAATCTTAACTTGGACTTATTTCTGAGTTTGCTGTCTAGTCCATGCAGTTCACTTTTTTTCTACACAGTTTGAGGCTCAGATATCTTGGTGATACTCTCTTACTCCTTGTAAATTGTGTCTAGAAAAATGACACCTGCTGGCTTTTTCTCCTCTGTAAATAACTGTAATTCATGATGTAGAAGAAGTATAAAACTGGGCTGTTATGATTAGTTAGCAAATAACTAATCTGTGAAGATTGTGTACAAACTAAATTGAGGATCTAGAAATAAAATCTGAGAGTGGAAAAAAAATTCGTAACGCCCCACTTGCAATAAGAGTTTTTCCATCATTGGGCAGATGTTGACAGAAGACCAAGTCAGGGAAACTTGATCCATTTTCCTTTGGGTGATTAAATTTTAAACTTGGGACCGTAAAATTACAGGACACAGAGGGCCTAGATAAGATCAGTGCGTTATATATGAAGTGTAAGACTTCTTGAATTCGTTATCCTCCCCTCTGCCTCCAAGAACTGCTCCCAAGATCTTTTAGATCTGGCTGATAAACTGTTCCGTTGGAAATAAAAATCATTTTACTGGAAATGTTCTGGCTGAGCTGTGGAATATTTAGTTTATTTATTGAATTTTAAGTGTCTGACAAATAGCTCTGGTCCTTCTTCTACATTTTCTTTGAGCTGAGAGTAGGCCTGTGCCATTTTTTGCAGTTGTGCTCATGCATTGCAACTCAGCTGTGTGTTGAAACCTTTAGTTTCATGTATTTTGTGTCCTTTCTTTGATTTGACTGATAGAGAGCACCCAAAGCTTCCCTTTGGAAGTAAGGGATGAAGGGGAGGTGTCACACAAATACCAAAGTTGCAGATGCAGTTTGCTCTGGCAGTGGTAGGGAGAAAGTGGTGATAACCCTGAGGGTGAGGATGCTTTTTGTGCTCCTTCAGTGGCCCTGGGAGGGAGCAGCTGTGGCTGTGGCTGGACAGAAGGTACAGGTGGGAAAACATCAGTAGAGATGTAGGTTTTATTTGTGTGCACCTGTAAAGGAGCATTTGTGTGAATTTTTGTGTGTGCTTGTTTCTGGGGGAACTGGAAATAAATGAGAGAGAGAAGAAAGAGGGGGAAAAAAAGATGATGGAGAGTGTTGGAGAAGGAACCTTTGCTCTCCAGTCATGGCATGGAGCTGAATGAATACCTGCTCCAGGACAGTCTGAATGGAACTTACCATCATCATATTAACACTCAGAGTAAGTTAGGAGGAGTTGTTTGGTGTTTGTTATATGGATATTGATAAGTGTAGTAGGTTTCTCATAAAATATTTCATTAGGTACCTCACCAAGTATTTTCTCTGCATTTACCTCTACTTCCAGTGTTTATGTTTGTGGCTTTAAGTCTAAATTTCTGAAAGGGACTTCTTGCCAGTATTAACCTCCAGAGTAACCAGTGTTTACAGGAAGTTAGCTCAAACAAAGCATCAGCAAGGCTTAATGAAAATTTTAATATATCCAAGCAAAATATAGGGGAGGATACTTTAAAACAAAGATGGGCATTTTCAGCATTGCAGGAGATGTGGATCACATCTTGCTCTTGCTCTCTAGGTATATATGTGCTCATGGACATACTCAGTGGGTGTCTGTGGTGAATGTTTCTCTCAGTACACTGCTGTGTAATGTGGTGACCTGAACAGTCCACAGTGTAAGAGAAAGCAGATGTGTTCTCAATTCTCAACGAAAATATAGTTTGTAGGGGGTTTTTTTGGTACTTTTTTATTTATTGCAATGCCAGTAAAGTTCATTAAAGCAGGTTTAAAAGACAAAAGCAATTTGAAAGCAAGTCCTGTTGTTTTGTGAACATTGAGGTTTGTTAGTCAAGAATTGTTTATAGTACCAGGCAGTGTGGTTAGGGGCTAGTCCATCGAAAGAAGGGCTTCTCTGGAGTGGTGACCTCTTCTTCCCCTGGGGAGACTCCCACTGATCTCAGATCCTCAAAGCTCTTACTCTGTAATGAGGGAGGAGCTGATGCTGTGAGTGCTGCAATGTGATGGAAACTAAAAACTTCATTCATGGCAGCAATACCTTGAGATGTGTAAAAGTTTCCCAGATGAAGGTCTCAAACTGTGATTTCCTTGGGCCACAAGCGTTGCCTGCTCCTGCCTGCAGCACCTGGAGCTCCCACCCGGGCTGTGGTGCCCAGGGCTCCGGGGCGTCCCCGGGGCTGTGCCCCGGCACAGGAACACGGTGCCAGTGCCACAGAGCCACGGCCACGCTGCTGCTGGGGGCTGGCAGGGGGTGAAGGACAGCAGGGACACGGGGACTGGCCTGAACCAGGCTCAACTCTTGCTCTCCTTGTGTTTCCTCTCTCGTGCAGCTCAAGGCAGGCCAGAACAGCTGCCGAGACAGCGACAGCGAGAGCGCCAGCGGGGAGTCCAAGGGCTTCCAGAGGAGCAGCTCCCGGGAGAGACTCAGCGATGTAAGTGCAGCTCCTGCAGCTCAGACACTCGGGGTGACCCTGCTGCAGCTCCCACAGGGCTGTAAGGCATTGCAGGGGTTAGTTCTGGGATGGTTTGTTGCTAAAATCTCTTCCCTCTGGGGGTTCAGGAGAGGAAGAGGTAACTTAGGTCTCCTGCCCCGGTTCAGTAAACTCCTTAAAGTTTGAGACAATTTCTGTCTTCCTGTGTGCAAACACTCAGCTCTTTGGAAACAGTTGAAGGCCATTTAATGAAGTTAAAATGTTCTGCATAGCTAAGAAGTGAGAGGCCTCTTTTTACCCCAAGTGATGGAGGAAAAGAATGTATTTCTTTGGGCTACATACTGTCTTTATGAGAAGTGTTTGAGTGTCTAGAGAGACTCAGTTGATTTATATGTAATGAATTGATATAACATGGCCAACAATAGCATAAGCCCTGCCTTTATTGCTCTACCTAAAGTGCTGTGGAAGGGCCTAAGATGGCAGCCCTGTGGAGAGTGTTTTTCTCCATGGGAGAATTCTGGTCATTCACCGAGTGACACACATGAGTTATTCTGACAGAGCAGTGACTACAGAAATCTTTCTGTTGCTGCAATTAGATTACTATTTATTATGTGTACCATCACAATCCTTGAGTGTTTTATTCATGGCTCTGTGTCCTCTGTGCTTTACAACACAGAATATAAAGAAAGCCCTGTCCCAAAAGAGTATCTAAATTGGGGATTTTGTAGGTCAGATCCTTTGCTGGTAAAAGCATGGATAGCTACATCAGTCAGCCCAATTTGTACCAGCCAGCAATCTGGCCCTGCTTTTAACTAACCCACATTTTGGAAATGGGGATTTTATCGATAGCATGTCTGTGTAGATTTGGATGACAGATACCAGATGGTGTCCTCTATAGGCCAATCCAATAAAACTGAACTGAGCAGGCATTAAAAGAAATACCTTTGTAAAGGATACATTTCGTCGTGCAGATTTAAGCCTGAAGGCACACAGCTAGCAATTTTTGCTGAATTGTGCATATCACTGGAACAGATGCCTGATATTTTTTTTTTTCCTGTGAAAGTGTGAAATCTGTAGCACTCTCTCTCTCCACATCCCTTTGTCACATTATTTTAGAGGTCCATTTCTTCCCCAGAGCCAGCCTTTACGGGTTACATTCAGCTAAACACTTCAGAGCTTACCCTTCATAGCTGTCAGCTGAGGTCAGTCCCAGGGCTGTGAGATGTCTTTGGAAGAGGAGAGTGAAACCAGAGGAGGTAGGAAGGAAATGCTCCGTACAGGTTGCAGTGGATGGCAGCTGGATGTCAGCCTGTCACCGTCACCACCCTGGCCTGCCTGAGCCCTGTGGCAGCTGGGAAGTCACTGCAACCAACTTCACAATTACACAGCACCTTCCAGCAAAAAATTTCACAGCTCCTTACAAACATGGTTTTATTTTAGCTTTGTCACCCCCTTGCAATGTCCTGAGTGGAGAGCTCTGAGGTTTATTGAGCTCCTCAGCAGCTCACAGCATTGCACTGCCAGACCTGGCAGTGAGAGCAGAGTCCTGGTTCCCCTTCCATGCATCAAATCCAGTTTTCCTCTGATGTTTTTACAACACTTTTTCTTTTGTCTTGGCACTGTGGCAAATTAAAAGGAAGTGGAGAGCAAATACAACTTCCCCAATGCACCCGAGAGAGGACAGAGGGATTCACAGGTTGCTCAAAAGGAACATTATGTAAATATATGTGGAGATGTATATTTTAAAGTGTTATACATAATTTATGTTTTGTTTAATAAGGAGAATTCCTTTATGCTTTGATAATTCATTGCAATACAAGCATGTCTCTCTGGTCTGGCATTACCAGTTCAGCTGAGATTTCAAAAACAGGCGTGAGACAGCTCTGACTGTGCCTAAGTCTGTGGTAGCCTTTCCCAGGCTCCTTCAGTTCAGAGCTCTCCATCCCACTGCCCCTCTCCCAGAGTCAGTTCAGAGCTCTACATCCCATTGCTCCCCTTCCAAAGTCAGACACCCCATGTGCTGAAATGACAGGACCTTCCAAATGCTTATTTTAAATAATATTTTTTGAAGAAGTCAGCTATCTAATGATACTCACCATTTACTGTCCAGAAAATGCTACAGACAGCAGAGTAAGGTTTGTCTGAAGCTTTGCTTCTGCTTTTACAACTATTTTCTCAGGAAAAAAATATGCAAAAAGTTGTGCACCTAACAGAAGATAGAACATAAATATAAAACATTGCAGGCAGATTGACCCTGAGGTCAGAAAGCAAATTTTGGCCATGAAAGATAATGAATCTCCACTATTGTAGCCTGGCAGCACTGTAAGACTAAGCCTGGCTCCTGTATGGAAATATGGATAATGACTGAAGTGCATCTTCTCCAGGTGGATGATCCATTTTCCCATCCCCAGTCTGAGCAGGCTGGTGAAACAGGAATGTTAGAGCTTCACAGGCCTCAGTGCAGGGCCTAAGTGAGAGCTCAGTGACAGATGCAGGAAGAGGGAGAGGGGATAATTAATATCCACTTGCAAACTGACATGGCAGTGGCTTCATTCCTTCTCCTGTCAGGTGTCTTTTAACTCTGCCTGTTGTAAATGTACCTGCAGTCCTTGGATAATGCAGAGTGCTGCAAAGTGTGTTTACAAGGGGTGACTCCTTTCCAGGCTAATGAGATCCAAGCAGGTAATTTGCAGCATTCACGAGAGGTGGGCAAAAGTGAAAAAAGATAATTCAATGAAAAGACCATGTTAAACAGAAGACTTTTCTCATAATGAGGCTTGAAATAGCATCAGACAGTAGGAAGGGGAATATCCTGTGTTCTTGTCAGATGCAGTGCAGTGAGACTCATTTCCATCAACTCCTCTCTTTGTCCTGGCCTGGCACACGTGTGCACACACACCCACCCCTCTGTGACAGATCATAATTAGCAGAGAATTTGACCTCTGCTAGATTAGGGATAATGATTGCTTGAATGCTCCAGTGCAAGCAGTGCCCTGATCCAGCTCCCCCTCTGAATTTAAACCCATGGCTCTCTGTCTTTCTCCCCTGTATAGGTTTTTTTTTTAAGGAATGACAACTTGGTTTTTCCATTATAGGCAGAGGTAGCTCCAGGGGCCTAAAAGAGAAATTGGAGAGCTGCTCCTTTTTTATATATAGGGTGCTGTAGTCAGTTTAATCTCATCAAAATCTTGCCAGTAGTAGAATTCATTTTGTTGAGGTCTTGCTTGGAGACAAGATGGCAGCGCTTTCTCTTTTGCTCAGCTTGGAGCTCAGTCAACTTGTTTTCCTTATCTTTCTGTATGTATTTATTTTTAATTGAGTCTTCCCTCTTTGGAATACATTTTAGTCATGTTTTACAAAACAGCCAGGAGATTTACTTGAGGAAAACATAAGAGTTACAGCTAACCTGGATGGTAAATGCACTGAGTATTCAGGGGTTCAGCCACCTCTTTGCTAATCAAAAATCAAAACTGCTGATTTCTTTGGAGCACATTCCTAAATTCCTGATCTACCTGACCTCAGCCCTGTGTGCTGCCTCTGGTGTTGGTTGCAGGCTTGCAGTGAAGGGATGAACAGCAAGAGCCTCTCCCACGTGGTCTTTGGGTGGCATTCAGCACCTCATCCCCTCTTGCTGCAGGTGGCACCTTTCCATCTGGAATGTTGTTCCAGTTCCTGAACAGGGAGTGGGACAGGAATCTTCCCATTTGTTCCTACATTAAAGGTCTCCTCTTGGGCTCTCAAAAATGCCCACCAACCTGCTGCAGTCTCCACGTGTGCTCCCCTGTTCCCAGTGCTCTGTAGCTGTGTGCTCCTCCTCTGCTGGGTACTCTGTGCCTGACACGAGGTCACAGCTTGAGGTGCTCACAGTGAGGATCCAGTCCTGAAACCCTGAAGTCCCCTGCCCAGCAGGCCTGTTGCTGTTTGCTTCAAGAAGAGACATGAAGTGAAATCCAGTGGGCAGCTCATGGTTTCAGCCCCAAATACGGGATATTTTCAATTCTTTTGTCTCCCATCCCTCCCACCTGTACAGAGCCAAAGACAAACTGAGGGATGGGGTTTGGCTTCTGTGCTCTGAAACCCTGGGTGCTGCTCCCTCTCCAGAACATGAGTGATCTTGGCTGTGTGTGGAGTGCAGCCACAGGAGCAGAGCAGTGTTTGTGTGCTGTGCCAGGAGCTGCTCAGCAGCCCTGGCTGTGCTTTGTGTGGCTGCGAGGGTGGGCATGTGTGTGTTTGTGTGTCTAAGGTTGGGTGCTTATATGCTTTGTTGCATTATGTTAATTCCTCGGCAGTGCAATCAAATTCATGTCGTAATTAAAGCTGTCAGTTGGAAGGCAAGCCAATCGCCAAGAAAACACAGCATAACAAATGAAGTGAAATGATTCTGCGTGTAGCTATACAATGCTTCGCCAGGCATGAAATTAAATAAGTAATTTGATGTTGACATCAGAAATTGAAATGATACCCACTGTTCCTTCATTCAGTCAGACCTGCATAAACAATAGCCAGAACAAATATGTACAACACAGCCTTTCTCCCCACCCAGCTCCCCAAGTAATGCACAATATATATGCAAAATGGGTATAACTGTGCCTTCCAAGACCTCAAGGATGTAATTTTCTTTGGTACACAATAAACTAATGCTTACACGAGGGTTACTACATTTTTGCTTCTGGGCCAAAGTTCTTCTCTTTAAGAAAGGATGGAAACAAAAAAATAAAAAAAAAAAAAAA
>WEKY01025182.1:201537-239030 GCA_013390045.1 Picathartes gymnocephalus | reverse complement strand
AAAAAAAAAAAAAAAACCAAACCAAAACCAAAGAAAAAATAAAAATAATTAAGGAAAAAAGCCCAGAACTCTGTCAATTTTAAGCAAGTGTGTTTTGCTGATGGGCACCTGATGCAGGCTTCTGCTGGTGGTTGTGTGAATATCAAACAGTATTTCTAAATGTCCTATTTTGCCAAGGGTTTCAGAAAGTGAAACCATTACCTCTATTATAGGCACACTTTATATAACAGCTATAGAACCAGCCAGTGCAGGATCACGACTCAGCATGGGCTTGTAAAGATGCTTGTACAGTTGGTACCAAGGCTGGGCACTGGGTAGTGGGATCCTTCTGCTATTGGGAGTTATCCAAAAGGTGAGAAGTCATCTCCTTGCATAGCCCTCGCTTCAGCCTCTGTGCTCCGTCAGCACACAGTTCACAGCACAGCTGACAGTCATTCATGCATGTGCAACACAGTCTTTCATACTTCAATTAAATGAAGTTTGCAAACTGTACCCTCCATATGCAGCATGCAATGTGTGAAGGGCTATGTTTCCATCCAGCAAACTCAAATTCCCTGGAAATGCACAGTTGTTCAGTGGAAGTCATTTGACTGCTATGTTTCGACTGTCCTCCCATAGCCATCGCAGCATTGCTTTTGAAGGAATGAAAATATTCAGTGGGAAATATTTTGTTTGCTTATCCTTTTTTCTTCCTCTTTATTGTTTTGTTTTGATACTCTATTCTTCCAAAACTTGGAATAAAAAGCAGACAAAAATTACACACAGATGCAGAATGCAAACTTTGGAGCTTTCAGCCAGTAAAGTAAGTTTGAAAAAACTGTGAGTGAAAGAGTGGGACTCGCTTGGCATCTGTACATAGCTGAAACAAAAATGGTTATAATGATTGCACGTGTTGTACTCGTGGGTAGATCTGCAGCTTAAATGAAAGGAATTTCAGTGGCATGAAGCAGAGGCAGGATGAGTGAAGAGGAAGGCAGCGTGTGCTGTGTGGGATACTGAGCAGGGTGTGCTGCACTGCGCTCTGTGCCAGGCCTGCAGGGCCACAGGGGCTCCCAGTGGTGCCAAAAATCACAAGCCAAACAATATTAAGATGATAAAAAGCTGTTACCTTTAATGAAGGTCCTCCAGGTGCAAGTATGGCAAAATGCACACCTGATATAGGACTCTGACAATTTTGTATGTTTAACAAATTAGCGTACTTTACAGAAATTATCCAGTTAGAGGAACAGTTAATTAAGTAATCCCCCCTTTTGGTTCTGACCTCCACTGAAGCCCACTTTCCCCACCCCACTCCCCCAGCTTCTAGCCCCACATTTATTATGTCTACAATACATGGAAAAAATAAAATGCCCTTGGTTCCCTATAGGGGCAAGACTAAATAAGAGTCCAAGAAGATTAGCTTACTGTTCTAAAATCTAAGAGAAAGGGTAGGAAAAGGACTGGAGTTAGTTAAGGAGCTATATAACTAGATAATAGTAGTCTACAGCGTTATGAATATACGAAAAATATATAAAAAAGCAGAAATCTTTTTGGCCTCTCCAAAGCAGGGCCTGTGCCCACGGAGGGCTGTGCCCAGCTGGGAGCAGCAGCTGAGCTGTGGCCAGGTCAGAGCAGGGTGCTCATTCACAGGGTGCTCAGGCTGAGCCCATTGCTGCTGTCGGGGACATCCTCCCCGGGACCAGAGGGTCTCCTGTGGCTGGTGGTGGCACAGGGAGGTTGAGGCCCCAGAGCAGCAAGAGTGGGGACAGGAGGACTTTTGGAATGCCTTAATTTGTGTGGAGTTCCTTGCCCATTGACAGCCAGAGCCGTGCGCTACAGATCTTCACTTTGGGCCCCTGTTTCGGAACAGGAATGAAGGGACAAAATTTCCGTGGCTTCCCGGTGGCTTTCCCGGGGCCTCTCTGCAGTTCCTGGTTATCCCTGAGCTGTGTCATCCCCAAAAGTGAGGCAGTGCTGAGGAGCAGAAGTGGGAGCTGAGCTGCAGGAGTCACACCCTGGTTGTCTGCACAGCCCTGTGCTCACTGGAGATCGGTGCTCTGCTTTTTGCCGCTGTGTCCGTGGGCTCTGCAGGCTGGAGTGGGGAACTGCTCCCATGCAATGGAACAGCCTGACCTGGATTAGCACCGAGATGTTTCAGGCTCTCCCGTGTCTCTGAGAGAACCTGCTGTGTAATCCCCATTGCTTAGATGAAAAACTAATGAAACAAAACCCTTTATCTCCTTAATTCCTGTGAATGTAGAGGTTCTGATCATGTCCCACTTAAACTGAATTTCATGATGCTTCTTTTTTTTTTAATTAAAGCATTTAAACAAATTGATTATTTTCCATGGTAGTGATATTAGTTTTAATTATTTTTATAGGTTCGAGTTTTGAAATCTATTTCACACTGTAGACATTTGCCAATTGCTTTGTTGTTGTTGTTGTTGTTGTTTCCAAATCCTTCGTTTGTCAAACAATGTGGACATCCAAATGGGAAATTGTAGTGACTGCATTCTCCAGAAAATGGTACATCGACTAAAGCAGCTTCTCTGTGCCCACACATTCTTTACATTTCAGACTACTAATTATGTTTACAAAATGTCTCATTTTAGAAAAGCACTGTGTGTGTACTAACCAGGGCCTTTCGGGAATAAATTGGCAAACAGGTCATACACTGAAAAAGTCATCCAAACCCACCGGGCTTTTTGTTTTGAAGTCAGTCTACTTTTTTTTTCCCTTTCTCCCCCTCCCGCCTGCCCCTTTGTGGCCATGAAGCTGAGGAGCTGGAGTCCAGGGCATTGAATGTCAGCATGTCAGGGAGGCTGCTTGATGAGTGTCTGTTTAGTCTCAGTGCAGGGCGAAATGCCATCATTAATTCATTACCCAGCTGCCTGTCAAATAAATTGGCAATTACGTCCACCGCAGAAGCTTGGAATTCAGTAAATAGCACGTTACCATCTCCGAGTCGTTGAGAGATGTAAAGGGAAAAATTAAGCAACAGCGTGTTTGTTTCAGTAGCAGATGACAAGGGGCAGGACGCTGGTGCTGTGATGTGGTGATGAAAAGCTTGGAAAGGGCTGGTAATGAGCTGTGCGGATTGGAACGTGTTAAAAACCATCACTGACTTTCCACTTTGTCTTTGTGTTTTATTGCAGAGCTCAGCTCCTTCCAGCTTGGGAACAGGCTACTTTGTAAGTGTATCTCCCCTTTCACACGTGTGCCTCTGAAAAGCAGTGTTCCTCAAAAAAAAGTGCCTTAGGGCATGGACACAGGGATATCCCAGCAACCCCACTCTGCCCAATATAGCTTAATGCAACCTTTTTATTTCTTCCTCCACAACTGCACTGGAAGTAATATTTCCAACGTGGTAGTCAGTGTTTCCAAGAACTAATCAGGTGTCATATTAATCACTACTTAAATTTGAACTGCACTTAATTGACACAGTTGTAGGAAATAAAATGAGCCATGGTCTTACCAGCTCTCTTAATGTGAGATGGTAGGATCTGGATTGCCCCTTGCACCAGTTCTTGTTGATTCACAGATTTTAAAGAGCCCATTACAATGCCTTGCCTCATCTCCTGTGTGCCACAGCCCAGAGAATGTGGCACAGTGATTTCTACCTGTTGCTTAAAATCCCACGGCTCATGACACTCCTGGAAAACACACAAGTTATATTTATGCCAGATTTGCATTTTATGTCCTGAGAAGCAGATCAGGCCCCAGCTGGTTTGAAAATTGATCCCTTTTTTTGGGTTTGTGTTTTATTTGCATGCACCTGTATTGATTTAACAGTCTATATTCATACCTTTCTGTTCATTCCCACATTCATCAATATACCTTTCACTTGCACAGATAAGTCTGGGAGTAAAAAAATGTTTTCCAGTCAATCTGACGTACTGCTTATTTTCTTCCAAGATTTATATTTAAATTGCTCATATCCTGTTTCTCTTGTAACTTATGCTGTATTCTCCAAGCACATCTTTTCTGCCTCCTTAATAACTGTAAGAGAAGCAGATCATTGTGTATGTCCAAAGCCAGGTGGGTAAAATGCAGTGAGCCCTGTCCCATAGCTGCTCTGTGAAATTATCAGTATAATCAAAGCCTGCTTCTATCTTTTCGTTGAGCTTTGGGGAAAAGTAAACTATATGATATTCAATTACATGATGGAAAAACTTGGTTGCACTCTTGTCACATTCCCAGAGAGTAATTTTCTTCTATTAGTTCATGCTGAATTTAGTCTTTTGTCATAGAGGTCTGTGATCCTGTAAGAAAGTTATGGGATTAAACTCTGTATGTGTGGTCTCACAAAAATTGCACAAAAATTGCTTAATACCTGGAGAAATGCTGGGTCCTGCTGGATTTACGTTGGACTTCTGCACAAACAGAACGTTCACACTGCTGGTGGCGAGGTATGAAAAGAGCATCCTCAAGTGAAAAAGGTTTTGTGGTAGTTGTTCTAATTCTGTCAAGGCCCAGCTCAGTGTAAGGTAAGTTGTGAAACAGAAAAACAAGCTGGTTTCCTTTTCTCAGCACTTGCCCTGGTTCGTGTCGTACGTATTTTTAAGAGGGAGGGGATGAAGGGAGAAATGATATCAAACAGCTCAATGTTTATTTTGAATTAAAACTAAACCTTGAATGTCTTTCCATAGTTCAGAATGAATTGCTTTCCTTTGTCTGGGAAAATTCCAATCCTGTGACCATTTAGAGACATGCTCTGGAATGGGACAGGTATATTATGGGCTGGGGGGCTGTACCAGGGATAAATAAGCCTTGTTCTCCTTGCAGCAAGAGCTGAATATGCATGGTTTGAGAGCGGTGCTCAGCTTCCTCTCTAGGCAGCAGAGGTAACAGAAGAGAAGCCATCTGCTGTTCCCTGCACCATACTGTCTGTGGGTTGGTCCACTAAAGTGAAAATCTGGAAGGTGTCAGCATCCCCTATGCTCCAACAGAGAGCTTGGAAGTTTCCAGCTCTCCTGAGTGAGGGATTTAGTAACAAGAAGAAGCCTGACATCTTCTAGGGCCAATGGATTGGCACCTTGAATTATTCCAGTTTGGGTCTGTGTAGGTGGGGGAGACATCCCTTGTTGGTGCCATTAAATATATTTAACTGAGCTGTTTCTTTTCTATAGTCACACTATTAAGAGTCTTTAACTTTCTTTTTTTCTTTCCTCACTGATAGCCAAGTAGATAGAAAACGTCCTTCAGTTTCTATCTTAAAGTTGTTTTTACAATTACACAGTCTTGGATGAAACATGAAAGGTTTTTTCCTTTCTTTTCACTTTGGAAAATTATTTTTAGGATTATCTTGCTTGTTGTTTTTAAAAAGTCCATACTCTTATTAACTTACATGGGGCAAATAAAACCCAGATGTGTTTTGTGGTACCAGACAATGAGAAAAATGCTCCAGAATGATCCAATTAGCATGTGTTTCTGATCAATGTAATTATTGTATTATCAAAGTGCAAGGGAATATGCACTTGAATTGACTTCTTTTTTCCAAAGCCTTTAACCAGAAAAGACTGTTAGTTTTTGTGTTTGGTGTTAACCCAGAACATCAAAACAGGGGTCTTTGGTCTCAAATATAGTAAAAATAACTTCTAGTTTATTAGATAATAATAAAGCTTTGGCCCTTGGAAATGATTTGATGTATGTTGTACCTTGAACTGTGAAATGTTCTGTACTGCAGCTCACCAGAGGGAGCAGAGGAACCAGGTAGGTGAAATGGACTGAGGGACATCCACTGCAGAGGGAAGCAGGTTTTATTCAGAAATGAATGAACACTGAGGTATGGATTAGGTAGCACGTATTTGCTGTTTAAATCAAGTAATAATGGAATCTTTGTGTGTTTAGGCCACGTTGCCTAGCATGGAGGTAATCCATGTCCAGCTTGGAACTCCCTTTGAGGGTCATGCTTGTGCCAGGCACTCAGGTTTGAGGGGTGGTGGGTCATGTGTGTGCAATGTTTGTGGATGCTGTGCATGCTACAGCAAAGCTAAAATGACTTTTAGATCCTGTTACTCTATGGAGTCTCCTGAGATCACTGAGTGTTTAAGGAAACATTTATAGAGCTGACACTTCCCAGTAACACAAAATCGTTCCTCTAATATCTCTATGATAGCTCCATCCTAGTAATTCATTATGCACCTTCAGGAGCAGTGGTGAAGGCTGGAATCTTACCTGATTTTACACTGCAAGTAGATGAATTTCTGAATGGCAAAGCTGGAGACTAAATTCTTCTGTTCTTGTTGCCTCTACCTAAGTGCTCCTGAGAAAGCAAAAGGGAAAGGAGAAATGCCCTGGGGAGGGCATTCCTGCAGACTGCTTTGGAGAGGGCTGGGAGTCTCCATCAGGTGATTCAGCCTCACCCACACTCAGCTGGGGTGACAGAACTGCCTTCATTAAACCAACTTTGTAATGAGGGGCCTTCAGCCAAATGGGACCAGTGTGAGTGGCCACTGAGGGAGGGGGGATGGTGCAAAGTCGTTGAGGAGCTCTAAATACACCTTCAAGTTGGGATTTCAGTTGGGAACAACTCTCTTCTACTCCTTTCACAGGCATTGGTATCATCTGTGGATTCTGTTCAGAAGATATTTTTGTTGGAGTCTGTTTCACCTGTCTTGGTGCTCCTTGTCAGAGGAAACACCTTCCCATCTTTTTTGCATGTTATTAAATCAATAGTCAGAAAAGAAGAGGTAAAAATCATTCTAATTCTCCTGGAAGCCTTTTGTGCTGGCCTGACTTCACCACTTGCTGTGGGATCAGTCATTGGTGCACATGAAAAAAAATGCTATGATTGGTGCACATGAAAAAAAAAATTAGACATGCTGTTAATATTGGTGCAGCCTAAGAAACCATAAGTCAATACTTCCTGGAAGATCTCCCAGTTGTCTTTGATTTTTTTTGCATTACAGGTTGTCATTGTCTCTTACCAAAGATAGATTATCAGGTAGATTACATCTCATCAAGATGTCAGATCAGATAATTGGAAAGTAGTTAGAATTTTAGAAAAAAAAATCACCATCTTTTTAACTTTAAAAGGAAAGCTGTTTGAATTATGGGAGTTTTTAATGTTGTCCATCTGTCTTAAGATTTCAGGAGTTTGATATGCTTTAGGATACAATTGGAATTTGTATAACAGTAAAGCTTTTTCTCTTACCTAGCTTTGAAGAATGATTTTTGCTCATTTGTGTATCTTCCACCCAGCCAAATTCATGTTAAAGTAGATAGTGCTTCATTGGTTTGCAAAACAAAACAGAGCAGAAATCAAAACTGAAATTACTGAGTCTTTTGCTTCTAAACAACAACGCTGATTCCCAAGATTGTCAGGTTCTTTGGCAGTTGTACAGTTTCTCTGCTTTTGGCAACTTATTTCCATTTCTGTATGTCTGCTTCTTGAGTCTTTGTTTTCTGAGGATTTTCTGTTCCTCTTTTAATTTTTTTTTTTGATTGCAGGTTTGTGTTATTTTCTTTTCCTCCAAATGCAGAGAGTTTATGAATTTTTCAGAACTGGGTAGAATTTGGTAATAACCCAGTGGTGGAAATAATGGTGGGAAGGCAGAAGACTCCTGTGACCCTTCTTTTCCAAACAGTGCTCTTGCTCTACCTTAAAAAAAAAAAAAAAAAGTAAGAAAAGCTAAAACTGTGCTTTGCACATGGGCTGGTGACTCAGACAAACATAAATAATGAGCTTCTTCCCAAAGGCTCTGGCTAATCAGCTGTGCTGCCCAATTTGGCCCTGGGTGGGTTGGGTTCAGCAGATGTTTGTGCAGCTCCAGCAGTGCCACTGGGACACTGGGTTGTGCAGTGTTGCATTACATTACTCAGAGCTCTAAAAACCCATCCCAGGGAGCACCAGTGGTGTTTAGTATGGATATGATGGAAAACCAGCCTTTGGCCCAGATAAGGCCAGCTATTTCTCTGTGCACTGGGAGTGATTTTCACCTGAGACATCATCTTGCAGAAGAAATGTGGAATTGGTTACGCCAGCACATTCTCTGTGCTCAGAGAGGCCTTCAGAGAGTAGATTTTCCCTCGTTGCCTGGTCCATATGCTCTGGCAGTGATCCTGGGGAGCTTTGTTCCTTGAGGTGGTCAGCTTTGTGCTGCTGATGACTGCTGGGTGAGAGGGTGTGAAGAGACTCCACTCCAGGAAAGTGCAGCAGGAGCCATCAGCTTCCACAGGAGAGAACAGATTAGAGCAACACCATCATTTGAAAGGGTGGCTCAATAAATCCAACCACCTGAAGCTGCAGAAGGGATGTTGTCCTTTGCTCCACATCACGTGCACAGTGGTGTTGGTAAATAAAGAACTGTTGTTCTTGCAAGCAGGTTAAGCTGCTCAGTTAATTTTAGTGCTTGACTTCAGAAGCCAAACATTTAAATGTATTTTGCTGAGGTAAAAATGTGTGTCCATCTGAAATACCCTGAGGTCCACAAAGGCACTGCACAGTGGCTGCTGGGATGGCACCACACCATGAACTGTCCTGTCCCCTGTGAATAGAGTTGGAAAGAGGATCCTTGTTATCCTCTCTTTGGCACTATAAATCATTGTTAATGAATCCTAATTTGCTTAGTAGGGTAATGAATGATCTCCAATTTTCTCACTGTAATTAGTTTTACCAACTATTATTGTGAAGGGTGTATTGAAATCCATTTTAACTTCACTTTAAAGTCTCCATGTGCCCATTCTTTGCAGAAGTGAAGCTGACAACAGAGGTTATGAATCTTCTGATGGTACATTCAGATTTGAGCGAAGTGGACAAGATCCCCAGTAGAAATCTCTCTGTGGGCTGTAATTACTCATTAGTGCTTGCAGCCCTCAGCAGAGCAGGTTTGGTGTGGTGCACTGAGACCAGGAAACCTGGTGTTTCTTCATCTAAAATCTTTTAGGTGTTGTCTTTTGTTTTTCAGGAGCCATTAAAAATGCAGTTTATTCTAACTGCTGCTGTAAGGGAGGCATCATCATTGCCAACTAAATACATTGCATGTAATAAAGTCTACCCCAGGTCTATTAATTTTAGCATTTATAAACCATAGTGCTGTTCCTGGGGAGAACTGAGACTCGTTAAAGAGTTTGCTAACAACATGACCAGCAAAGCAAGAAGAAGAGCAAGAAAGCTGCATTTCCAGCATCCTGCTCATCACAATAAGAATACTTGGAGCAAAACAACAGCTTTTGGAGAAGAAAACTATGTGCTTCACATATTATTAACTCAGTATTTGGGGAAAGGTTGGACAAGCAGAATAAATGACCTGGGCTGGAATTTGGTCAGGATAGGTCTCTCCTCAGATCATTTTGAACAGAGATGGTGAAGGTTGGAGTTATTTTTACAGCCCTTCAGGATGGTATTTCCTCAAACACTGTAGAACCCTGCCCTAATGCATGCTCATGCCTTTTGAACAACATGCTTTGAGTTTAAAATATCAATCCCTACAGTTCTTTGAATAGTGTGTGTCAAACTGTGTTGTCTCCAAATCTTATAGGAGAGCAGGGCCCCACAGCAGTTTCTTACCCAAGCAAACAGGCCTGAGATCAGATTTCAGAATTTCAGGTCTTTCTGGTTTGTCCCCTCATTGCTGAAACACAGATTGTCACCCTCTGGCTGAACAATGAAATTCCTTCAGTAACTTTATGGTAATTTCTTCGGGGCAGTCCCCAGCTGCTTTGGTGATTCAAGGGGTGATGTCCCCAAGGAGCTGTCCCTCAGGATCGAGCAGAGTGTGCTGGCCTGGGCGTTCCCTCTCCTTGCCCAAGGCCACTCCTGCTGCACTTCTGAGAACTTCTGAGCAGTTCTGTGCTTTCTCTAATGGCTTTGCCTCAGTTTTGCACTTCTGTGTCTTTCCTGTGGGTTTTTTTATTTTATTTTTTTAATTTCTGGAATAGTATTACATTTACTGCTTTTGCCTTTCTTCAGCAAGTGCTTCCAGCTTGTTGGTCTCTTTTCCTCCTGCTTCAGTGCATGGTTCCCCACTTCCCTTGCTGGAGCCACCTTTTTCCCAAGGATTACAAGTGTGATTAGTGGAGACATCATAAAAAAAAAAGGAAGGGAAAAAGGAAGGAAATAAGAGGTTTTATGTATTTGGAGGGAACACATATGATATGATAGTATCCATTATTTGCCAGAATGGTCTCCCACTTCTGTAACCAGTAGAAAGGGGAGTGTTGCAAGTGGCTGGTTGATAACTTCATTTGCAGTTTAAAACCCTGGAGATATTCTTGGTTCATATTTTTGGTGGTATTTCAGGTGAACTTGCTTAATCATTTTTTTTCCAGCAAAAATCAATTTAGAAAAATCAAGACATAATCATTTATAGGCAAGTGTTTAATTTAATAATTTCTTCTTCTGGACATTATAATATTCCTATAAGAAGCAGAAAGACTTAACATTTGCTGTCAGTCTCAGTTTGGTCTCAAATGCCCCTCGAATGTTACTGTGGCTCATGGTTTGCTCATCAACCCCTGCAAAGCAAAAAGGAAATTTTTTTTTTTTTTTTTTTTTTTGTGTTTCCCCTCTTTCTCTTTCCCATACCACATGACACAAATTGCAGATGTGAACCTGAATAATAAAGGATTGCTTCACTGATTGCTAAACATGCATTATGGTGCTTTTAAACTCATTTCAGGTCATCGTACTGCAAATTAGTTTGATTGCAAGCAGTTAAGCTGTCAAATACAGAGCCTCCATCTTCGCAGGGTCTCAGCTTCGTAGCATTACCAGAGAATGCTCAGTAGCACTGCCTGCATTGTATGCATAATATTTTGGAGGAAAGACAGTGTTGGGTGTCTAGAGGAGGTTCTGTGTGGTTTCATGAAAAGGAAAGGGCTGTGCAATCCCTCACTGGAGTGCTGCAATGAGTCCTGCGTTTGTGCACGTGTCAAGGGGGCTGACCATGTTCTGTGTGACATAAGAGCCAGTTTGCTCTTGTTTGTGATGTTTTGGAACTTGGTGGAATTTGTAGCCCGGTGGAAAGAGTGACACTGGACTGTTCCTGTTGCAAATTATCTTGTGGCATTATTGTTTGTGGTGAGATTTTGCTCAGTAAAATATAAAATTAACATTGTCAACTGCGTGCTGTTAATGGGAGAACCTTTCCAGATGTCTGCATGGTGTAACACAATAATTTACAGACCAGCACACTTTTATGGAAAAAGGGGTTATGGCAAAGAGCATGGTGGTAGAAAGGAGGGGAAAGGCTAAAATGGGGTGATTTGCTTGGAAAGGGGGTTTGTGGTGTTTGTTTGGGTGGGCGCTGTGTGGAGAGGGAGTGAAGCTCACCCTGAGCCCAGGGGGGGAGCCCTGGGCCAGCCTGGGCTGCCCTGCAGAGGGGAAATGCAGAGCTGCTCTGCAAACTTGGTGGCCGTGGAAAGCACCAGTGCAGTCACTGGAGTGACTGGTAGGATTACTGTGGAGAGAGATAAGGCAGAAGCCTCCAAGGAGCCAGGAGTGTGCAGTGTGGATGGGTGAATGGTGAGGAGAAGCCATGTGATGGTGTTATTCTGATGGCAGTTACCATAAGCTTTTCGTTTTGCAATTTTCTGAGAAATACAGTCTCTCTTTCTCTTAAATTTTGGAAGAATACGTTTATTAACTTAGGCTGCATCATATTGGTTTGTTTTTTTTTTTTAAACAATAGGTCTTTCTCTTCTTGCAAAATTTACAAGTAAGGAAATACTGAGATAGTTAAGTCAGGAGGAAAACACTGCTGTAATAGTGCAGGCACTCAGTTCTGCAACTTGCCCAAAGTATGACTTGTTCCTATGCGAATGGGTGGTGTTAAGGTGAATATCAGGTTATTCTTCTTGTGAAGGTGAATATTGGGTTATTCTTTTGAGTCCCTTGGAGGGATAGTAGGCTTGTAGCTGAAGCAGAGAACACATCTCCTGATTGCAAGAATTAAGGCTGAATTTCAGAGAAAAGAGTCCAATCCCCTTTCTCAGCCTTTTATGTCAGAACTCAAAATTGCTGTCTGATAAAATGTAGGACACCAGATTGAATTACTTCATTGAACCACTGCTGTCCCCTGTTAATGGTAATTGCACGGATATAGCGGTCTTTCTTGGCAACATCTCAGATATTTACCTCCCACTGTTTTTCAATTCAAACCTTTGATGAAAATATTCCCAGTACTTCTTTAAAGCAGACACCCAACTGTCTTTCTTGACAAAGGCAAAGTCTTTAAATCAGATCCTGACAATTTGTGACACAGCAGTCTATCTAAATCACCTTTTACCTATGTCTCTGTGTCATTTCCTGGAAAAAAAAATGTCCATCAGAGGAAGGTTGCTGAGGGCTTGGTGCTCAGAGAGTCTGTTCGTGTGGCAGCACCGAGCTGGAAGATTTGTGTGTTTGTTTCAGTGGAAGTAATTAAATGAAGGCTTGTAAAGTTGCAATGCATGCTGTAATGGTTCATTAGAAATATTTGGGAGTGTTTTGTCCAAAAGAAAATGATTATTAGGTTATTGCTGTTCTCAGACCATTAGGAAGTCAAGGTTTTTGATGGCCTTTCCTTTAGCAATGGTAAATCTGTTTTAAAAAAAACCAAAAAAACAGGGTAAATATTTTCATCTTCGCTCCACCTGGGGGTTAATGTGCATTCAGCTGAAGTAGCTTATATTCTCCTCCTGAAATCTCATCTCTGTTGATGCTGTGACCTCTCCCTCCCACGGAGGGCTGTGGACCCCTCAGCCCAGCCAGGTGATGGATTGAGGCCTGGGATGAGCAGTCCCTGACTGCTGCAGTCACACCCCTGCACTTGGCATTGCTGGGGCTTTGCTGCCTGCCCACGCTGCCCACTCCTGCTGGGGGCTGTGCCAGCACATCTCTGCATTCCTGGGTGTCCTTCTGGGACAATCTCAAGGGTGGCACATAATATCAGTGGACTTGGCCATATTGTGTAGCATCACTGCAAAAGAATTTATAGGAAAAACCTAAAAATCAATTGTCTGTAAATGAAAAGAAAGTAGTTCCTAGGAGTGTTTATGATGACTGTTTTAGCAGATCATTTCATTCCGTGGCCTGTGTAACAGCACTGTTCATCACAGAGGGCCCACCTGTGTGTTTGTGGAGCACTGGGCAAACAGATCTCAGGCTGTTACTGTGATAGAACCTCATACTATTAATGGCATTGGCTGATGGTTCCACCTTAGCAGCTGTGAAGAGGTTGTTGGGAAATGGCAGAACAGATACCAGGTAAAATAAGAGATCAGGAGAGAACTTCATTAGCAAAGTGTTAATCTTTGCCAAAGAGGACTTGTCTGTCAAGGGTGATGAAAGGTGAGTTTGGAGGGGAAAAATAACAGTTCTGGTGAGTGCGTGTGCCAGGCTGGCTCAGACAGTGAAGTTCATGCTTGGAGTGGCATCACCACAGCACACGGTGACACTTGTGCCATTTGGAAATGCAAAGAGCATTTCAAACCGAGTGCTGGACTGGGGTACATCAGTGAAATCAAGAGGAACGTGTTGCAGTTCCAAGGAATCATTTCTGACCCTGGGTGTAAGGGCCTTCATGGTGCACAGCTGAAAGAAAAGAGAGGGATTTAAGATTTTTCAAGCACGTAAAAGAAATTCTTCCAGTAGAGATGGTCATGCAAGTCCATGTTCCCTGTGTTGTGATGAGGAGTAGAGAAGGGAGGAGAGCTGCTGCCTCTTGTCCTGCTTCCATGCTTAACTTTTGATTTCTCATGTGGCTTCTGAAGATGGAAGTAACTAATTCTAGACAATTTGATGGCTTTGCCACACTTATGATATCCAGGTTCTACTTTCTTTTCTCTGATGAAATATGACATTAAATGTAATAATTGGAGTATTTGTACTATTGTACCTTCGCACAGCAGCAGTAGCCCCAGAAATTTTCTGTAGATGGGCATGTGCAGAGGCTGAAGGATTGGCAGCACAGATGCTGGAAAAGGGACGTGTGCTGGGGCTCTCTGGAAGGCCCTGATGGTGACAATCCATCTGCAGAGAGATCACTCACACCTGGTGGTGAGCCCTGCTCCTCTCCTCCCTTCCTGCCTCCTGTGCAGCGTTAACATCTGGCTTGCAGGGCTGCTCCCCCTGGGAGTGGCAGCTGTGCCAGGCTCTCACAGCAGAGCAGGGGAGCCCAGCAAAGCTGCCCCTGAGCTGGCACATCCCTGCAGGCACCTCTGTGTCCTCTGCTGCCAGCTTGGAAGAAGCAGCCTGGAGCCTGGGATGCTGTTAAACACCAGCATCTTGGACTTGTTTGCTCCCTCCCCACTCCCCCTTCCCCACTGAACACAAACTGTGAGAAGTCCAAGGACTGCTGTGGTGCCAACAAGAGCAAAATTACTTCCAGCTGGTGAGTGCCACCTGGTCCTGCCTGACTTCAGCCAAAACAGTTTCCTCCCCGGAGTGCCCTGGAGTGGGGAATCCAAGAGCTGTTCAGAGCAGGCAATATTTAGTGTGGATGGGGAAGAGACACAGCAATTCTTGTTTGAGAGCCGAGTCTGTGATGCAGGAGGTCTCCAGGACTGATGTCTGTCTCTCCTTTCCTGTTCCAAGCTCCCTTCTGCATTCTTCCAGTATGTTGCTTATGAATATTAATTCATCCCTCTCTCCCTTTATATGCCATCCTTTTTCCCCATCCAAGCTAATGCAAATTTAATGTTCTTCAAAAAAAAAATAGGACAAAAAAGCCTGCAAATGATGGTGAGAGCAGAGTGTCTTCCTTGGGTCTGTGGTGTATTAATGCAATGACACCTGGTGTGACACTGCATTTTATTGTGAGGTAGAAGAACTCCTTGACCCTGAGAAAGAAAAAGCACACACTTTCTTGTGATTTCCCTCTGTTTCTTAATAACCTTCCTCATTCATCCCCAGGGCCCTTCATTTGCCCAGTGTTTCCCAGCAGTTTGCAGGTATTTTTATGGTTTTGGTTTACTAAGTACATCTTGCTTACTTAAATTGCCTGTGGTATAGAAACAGTAAATAAAAGGTCGACATCATTATGAATTCTTCGCAAGAGGGCACTTGACAGCCCTCTGAGCACCATGTTCTTTCTTAGAGAGTACTTCATCGGTTCAAAGGACTTTGTTCTCATTGAATCAGTAGAAATTTTGGTGTATTTAACTAGCAAACCGTGTTCTAATGTCTACATTCATTTATTTAAAAGGAAGATTTGAGGAAGGCTTGTTGTTGAGTTAACCTGCTGACAGTTTTATCAAGTTTGTGCCTGGCTTTAGGCTTAGGAGCTCACTTGCTTAGGTGCCTTTCAGAGGCAAAGCTTAGGTTTAATTTTGTTGCTTGTATCATCATTAGCCACTGATTACTTCTTGCTTTCATCTTTGCAGTTCAGTTCCCAGTGTTTCTTTTTTCTTTCCTCTGCTTTGCTGTCATTGTCTGAGTGTCATTAAACTGCTTTGAATTTGCTCTTCATTCACTTCTCAGCTCAGTTATAAAGTCCTTTTCCTTGCCTATCTGCAGTACAAATGCCTGGAGTGATAATAACTAAAGCCTCTTTATTATTTCTTGAAAATATCACCTGGGATGTTCAGCTGAAGGTGGGTTTGCTGCAGCTTGTTTGGAAAGATAAAGAGAACTTGAGGCAGCGTGGGGGAGAGCTGTGAGATACTCAGGCTGTCACATGCTCACTTGCATAAATAATGCCAGCTAGAAAATAAGTCATAGCAGCCTTTTGCTGTTGGTAGCCTGGTTTCCTCAAACTTCTCCAGGTTCTCTCCCGGGGCCTCTGCCTGGTGCTGGTGATGAATATGTAAGGGAACAATTGGAATACAGGGCTTTGAGAAGTGGCAATCCCAAGAAATTCCACTGACAACCTGTTCTGTTTCTCCCATCTGTTTCTTCCTCATTGCACAGTACCAGGAAATTTGGTGCTTTGATGCAGGATACCCCTTTGGAGGAACTGATTGTTCCCCTTCTCTGCACACTCCAGAGGAAGGGGAAATGCTTGTTCCCTATAAAGGGATGGTTGAGCTGCCTAAAAGAGCGTGGAGAGGCAGGGTGGTAGAAATAGGTCACAACCATTATCTGCAGGTCATTGCATCAAAACTCTGTTTTGCAGCTTTGCCCTGGCAAACAGCTTCCTTGGCACAGGAGCTCTGTGTCTGCCCCGTGTTCCTGTGCTCCTCCTTCCACAGCGTCTCTGTCTCCCCCTCCTTTTCAATTATTGTGTCAGGTGACTGGGTTCACATAGCTAGAGAGCAGTAAAATATTTCATCTATTGACTGCTGCATCTAGAATAGATTAAATTAGTGTTTATTCAACTTTTTACTGCGGACTTACAAAATTACTTTTAGTCTGGTTTGGATAGATAACTTTTTCTATTAATTTATTGCTGTGCTCTGCTTTGATTGCTTTTTTTCATTGGTATCAAATCATATGCTGCTTTAATATTTTCTCCAAGATGTGCTCTTGATTAAGTCTATGTTGGATATTTATACCACCAAGAAGGATACTACTTAGAAATTCACTTTCTTAATAAATACCTGTTTTTAAAGCTCTCACTTCTCCAAATTAAGGTGACTTGATTTAAGTGTAGTTAATCCTACTTTGTTCCATGGAGCTTTTGCATATACATTGTGAGAAAATACCTTCCTGCATCATGAATGGACTCATATGGAATAAGTGATACAGGATCAAAGGGGATCTGATTTGGAGAGGGGTGTAAAACATTTTGGTTTAAATTTCTATGTAGTGCCAGAATGATTTTGAGTTTGGTACTGTGGCAGAATCTCAGATCCTCTGGTTAGTTTCTATATATCAACAGTCCTTGTCTCAAAAAGCTCAGAAGAGAAGTTAACTGTGAAGTGCTGATGTGTCAGTGTGCTGTATGGAGCATGCATATGAATCTTGAGGCCACGTCAGCTCTCATTGTCTAAAATCTCCTGCCAGTACTGGGAGTACTCCTGCACCTCCTTCCCCACCCAGCACAGAGCAGATTTCATCACAACCCGAGTTCATTTTGCTCTTTTAAGCTGATGTGGTTGATTTTGCTGCTGGTGGAGGAAGGTGCATGCACAGATCCCTTCTGCTGGCTGCAGGGCACATGTGGTAGCTTCCATGGGGGAGCAATAACAACCAGTGGGGAGTTTGCAATGGCTTCAACTGCAACAGCTGTTTGGAACTCAACATCTGGCCTGGCCTCAGCCTCACCACTGTCAGTGTTCTCAAACTGATGAACTGAGCATTTGGATAGTTGATGGAAAAACATTCCATTTTAGTGGTTTTCTTTTGCTTTTTCTCACTCTTTATGTCCCTTTGAAGGAAAAAAAAGCACTTGTATGTAGATTTTTTCCCCCAGAAAACACCTGGCTCTGTTCTCTGCTGATGGAAAGGCCTTGTTGCTTGGAGATAAAAGCACCATTTCTCACATCAGTTTAAATTGCACTCTTCTCTTCACAGTCTCATCTCAACAAAGCAGAGGTTCAAGTTTAAACACATGCTTACATCTATTTTATTCAGGAGAGTGTGTAAGCACACATGCATAACTGAAGTCAATGGGATTTAAGTGTGTGCTTCACTTTAAAGCATGTGCTTCACAGCTCCCCCGAATGCAGGGGGTTTAATCTGAGTGCTTTGGAAATTGCAGTGGCCTTGCACATATTGGTTCTTTTCTCCATCTAGAAGGAGGGCTACTGTGAAATTTAGTAAGTACTGTTCACACTTTGAAATTTTTCACGTAGAACGTGCCTGTTTCTTTGCTGCCCATCTCCCTTGCAGTAAGTTTAGTTTACACACAAAAGCAGGATGTGAAGGTGTTTGGAATTTGTTCCTTTGAGTGGGCTGTGTTGAGACTGATGGGGGTAGGTGGGTGTTCAGACTGTGGCCGTGCCCAGCTCTTCTGTCTGAAGAGTGATGGCACCCAGCACTGCAATATTTAATCTGTGCCTGGCACTGGAGTCTTTCCAGTGGCCACTTGTCAATATTTAACTTCTCCAGGACACCAGAACCCTTTCCCAGACTGCGTTAGAATGAAGAGCTCAGAGGCAGCCTGAGGAGCAGTCACTCTTACCTGCCTGCCTGGATAGTGGTGGTACTTGGGTACCTCTTTATGCCTGTAATTTCCCTTCAGATGTGGAACTGCAGATCAGCAGCTGGGCCCCAGTGTTTTGAAAATCTTTGAGAACTAATTAGGCTCTCCTCAGAGTATGGCTCATCCAGCCAGTCTGAATAAACAAATGGCACCGTTTGTATTAGAAAATCTCTACAAATGACTGATCCCTGTCATGGGGTAACATTAATCTTTTTAGGATAGATTTCCAATAGTTAACCATCTGGCTCCATGCAGTTTTCCAGAGAACACTCACTACCGGGGCTGGTGGAAAGAAGAAGGTGGGATTAATAACCTGAATACATCATATGAAGCATTAATCTTTAGGATTGGCCATTTGTTTTTATCAAAACAACTCCCATAAGATAATATTTCACAGCATGTGGTGCTTGCCTGGACTTCTTTCAAAATGAGAAAATGTTTCAGTGTCTGCCATGATCTGCACTTTGCAAATTCAGTGTGAATGATAAAGGCTGGAAGAATTGTGTGTTCTCTTCTGCTTTATGGTGCATTTACAGTCCTGTCCTGTTCAGTGGAGATGTGTGTGCTCTGTGGTATTGGTTGTTAAAGCTTTTCATTCAGAACAACACTTCTGTATAAGACTCTAAAATTACCCAAGTCAGTGTCAATAATGAACACACAGGCTGGGACAGGCACTGCATTCATCCAATGGATGAATTTTGTCAGCTGAGCTGTCCAGGCAAGTGCAGAATCTTGGTGCAGGTTAAATGATCTCAGTCTGGCTGAGCATTTGGGCACCTGTTTGACTTTAATCACTGCTTGTTCCACTGTGCTCTGTCCAAAGTGCTCTGTCCAAATCCAGCCCTGTGACTTAGGTCCTGCCTCAGCTCCCTGACTTGCAAGCTGTGGCAAATTAAAGGCAAAACCAGCTGGAGAGCCTTCAGGCTGCCTGTCCTGCCCCTGGGATGGAGATTACTCCTCTGCAAGGCAGGTGAACCACTGGATGCTAAAGCACGTTGAGTTAAACCAAAACTGGAGACAAAATTCTCCAAGCTGAAAAGCTGAGCACTCCAGAAGCTGCTTCATGAGCAGTGTCCTTGTCTCCTGTGTGGTGGGATGGGATGACAGCTGCCATCAGGGGCTGGGGGAGATGGTCTGGGGCATGGTAACCACCTTGGCCATCTGATTGTAATCCCTCACTGCAAGCAAGGCAGAGCTGTTGGTGGCATCCCTGGCAGGCTGGCTGTGTGCAGGGCTGGCTGGCTCTGTGCTGCTGCCTGCCCTCCCTGCACTGCTGGGCTCTCCTGCCTTCAGCCATGCCCAGTGCCAGGGCAGAAATTCCAGCTGGAACCTCCAGACAGGAGGGACTGCACCTTCCGTGTGTTTGGCTGCAGCATATTGTGAGCACCATCAGAACAGAACTAATAATTTTCCTAATCTGCATGTGACACGAGTGCACTTGAGTAATGTACAGCACTCTGCACATAAACCATGTTTATACCTTCTCACCCAGTCATGTCTGTGGCAGTATTTCCAAATAAATGGTGGGTTTCTCGGTGATTCTTCCTGATAGAGAGTGATTTGTAATAATCTTGTCATGCCAAACTCATAATAATACTAAATGAAGACATTTGTTGAAGGAAGTGATTGTAAATTGCATGCAAATTCAAGCCTTGCTGGCATTAATCAATACTGAAACACAACTTTTGCATTCCTGATATAATACTGCTGAATCTAATCCCATGGATTTTACATTTCCATGTGAATTAAGCATTTATTTTGATTTAAACCTCTTTTTTTTCCCTCCTGGGAAAGGATTTGGGTTGGGTGTTTTATACAATCTTGACAAACCTGTACTTCCAGATGCAGAGCTGGTAACTTTTGTGCATAGTTGGTTAATCTGTAGTGCTTGCTCTGGTTGCATTTCTGTGTGGTTGTGAATTAAGCTGATGTGGGTAAAGCTTTGCATAGTCAGGCTCTCTGAAAAACATCCTCTGACCTCAAAACAAAGCAGTGTTTTAGTTGTGTGGCAGTATTTGATTGAGAACCTTCTCCTGGTGATTGTCCTAGGGGTTTATTTTCATTACATGAGCCCTCTACGCCCTGATTAGCACTGAATTTGCTCAGAATTTACTCCGAATGTGCAGTACATTAGACCCAATGGGAATGGGTGGTATCGCAGCATTCTGTTAGATTATTATATTTTTTTTAAAGATTTGGTAGAACTAGAGCTCAAAGTGAACCATCAAACCCATTTCAAGGTTATTACCTTTTTGTCAGGCATTTCAATACCAATTTATTTTGGTTCAGCAACCTCAGTATTGCATACTTAGCAGCACAGTTGTAATGATATTTTCGTATGTGTTTCCATTAAAAACAGAGAGAGGCTTCCATATCCTATGATCAGTTTTCCATTTAATCTTTCTTCTAGTATCATCCACTCATTTTGGTTGAATGTGGAAAATGCAGTTGATTGTTTTTGATAACCACTAATGCATTCTGCCAATGATTTCTTTCCACTCGTTATAGTAATACAAGAAGATTAATCGTACTTGATTTTATTTTAAAATATTAGACATCAATAATACAAAAGCTGACACTTCTGGGAATTTAACCTACTAGATTATTTATGTCACAGACAATTTTTTTTATTTAAGCAATTGCTTCAGAGTAAATGCAGAGAATGTCATCTGTTTATTCACAGCCATGTGCATAGACTGGTGTGTGTTTTCTAGGAACAGCCCTGCTATGGCACATTTTCATTCTCCTAAACGGTAGCTTTTGAAATATTTAAGAGGCTATTGTACTTCAGTGCTACCAATCTCTTTATTTTAGGCCTGATTTAAAGCATATTGAAATCAAGGCACATTCTTTGTTTGATCTCAGTAGATATAATTCTCAGTGCCTGGAAGTTAATAGAGCAGATCATCCCCTGTGATACCTGGAGTTGGTATTTATGTGTCTGCACAAATGTGTGTCCGTGCACACCAGCCCTCAGAGTCTGGTGCTGTGGAGTTCCTCCTCTTGGGATCCAATTTATGTGGGAACTGCCAGCTCACTGCAAAATGGGCAACAGTGGAAACAGCTGACGTGGCTCAGTGCAATTATTTTCAGTCGCTGGCGTTCAGAGGTCAGTCCATTTAGCAGTGCAGGGCAGGGCTGCAGCATCCTTGGTGCTGGGTGTGTTAACTTTGGTTAAAGAGGGGGCAAAGGGTCTGATGTAAAAGCCACTGACTCCAGTAGGCTTTGGGTCAGAACCTAAATGCAGTTCTTACCTGCTAGATTGTTCAGCTGTTACATTTTACAAGAATATTTGTGTGTTTCTTTTGCGCTAATGGTCTGAGGGAAGTAATATTTTTCAGAATAATAAAAGTGTTAAAGAAATAGGGTCTGATTTTCTGTTTCTTTAACACCAACATCAGGATGGTGTAACTCTTTTGAAATCAATGCAGTTGCACCAGAATAAAGCTGCTGTTAATGGAGTGCAGAAATTGATGTTAATGGAGTGGAGAAATCTGAGAACTTCTTTATATCAGACTCTATTGACTCTAATTTTGATCATCTCCCTTGAACTGGAATTAGTAAACACTGAAATAGATAGAACTGCACTGGAGTAAAAGCAGTATAATGGCATGGAGAATCCATCCTTTGTCAGTCAAAATGACTGCTAAAGAACCATTCTAACTTGAATTTCCTTAGTGGAAATTATTCTTTAACCATTCCATTTAACTTGAATGGTTTTGGAAATCCAGCCAGCATTTCAATCGCAGCTCAGATTCTGTGTTTTATGGAACAGGTTTTTGCCTCGAGAGCATTTTCTCCAAATGTATCACTGTTGCAACTCAGCTTCCTTCAGATGAAGTAGATGGAGGTAAATTTGGCATTCTGATGAAAGCCAGAAAACCAGAGTCTGCAAGTTTTAATAGATCTTCCAGTCTGTTACATCAGTAACAGTTAGAGATCAGATCATGGGATTCAAAACACGCAGAAACACAAATGAAGGCAGTTTGCTTTCCAAGGTCTCCAGTGCTTTGTGCTTAGATGTTTGCAATGGCACATTTGTCTGTGCTAACTGTAAAACATTAAACTCCGAGAGGAAGCTCTTGTTTTGCAGTGCCTCCCTCGAGCTGTGTAGAGCCATGTGGTTGCACAAGGCCAAAGTCACGCAGTGCAGACAAAAGCAGAGAAGGCTGCGATCTCTGGGAGAGCCTGTAGGTCATTAGCAGGACCCTGCTGTCCTCCCCATCTTTTCTGTAGCTCTGTAGGGCAGCAGCTGGCAGCCCTTGTCACAGGATTGAATTCTCAGTGTTGTTGGCAAGCTGTACCTCCAGCTGTCACAGGAAGGACATGGCTTGTGCCACCACTTCTGTGCACACTGGTCATCCTTGCTGTGCCTTACAGGTCCCTGCTGACCCCAGTGCCTTGCAGGTCCCTGTGCTTTGCTGTCCTTACTCAGAGTGACCCCTCAGCTGCTCTGGGGGAGGTCGGGCTGGAATGGAGGTGCCTTGAGTGCAGAGGCTGCAGCATCTTTGAAAGTCTCTCCTTCCTGGTTACGCTGCAGGCCTGGGGTATCAATTTACAGAATGTACTTCTGGAGTTTTGGAGACTCAGATTTCCTCTTTGGCCTGTGAATTTCGTTGTCACTTCATACCCGTCTTTCAGTCTAGTCCAGCAGAAAGGTGCTGGGATTGCGCTCAGAATGTGGAATGTCTTCCCTGTTGAGTTGTCATTTTCAACACTGGAGCTGTCCGTGTGTGAAACAGACTTCAAAATTGTCTGAGATTACACCCCTCATATTCACAGAGCAGTGGGAACCATTGTTTGAGGTTCTGAAATTATGGTGGGGAGGACGTGGGGACTAGGACACACTTTGGTTGAGGGGAGCCGATGTTAATAATCCAAATTTCACTGCCATCCAGCTTTACTACATTGTTTTGAGCAATGACTGTGGCATATATAACCTGTAAATGTCTCAGCAGATTGCATTGAACAGAGCTCTACAGATGAAAGCTGTGGTCCATGACTGGATCCTTATTTTTGAGTAAGAAGTGACTACACCTGGAGCACTGCTCCTGGAGAGGAGTGGGGTGATGGCTGGCTGTTTCACTCAGTTCCTCCTGGCCTGTGAGTGCCAACTACTGAAAGAGAAGCCAAATGAAACATTAGGGACTTCGCAAGAATAACTCACTGTCCTAGCATTGCAGTGAAGTTTAAAGCTAATGAAAAGAAAATGATGGTTTAAAAAAGAGGCAGGAATATTTATTTTATCTGGTAGTCTGTATCTGAAGTCTAAATCTTTACTGTACTCAACCAGAAGCCTAAAGGACTGGATTTTACTTTTTCTCTGGTATAAATCAGTTCTCAGCATTGCCTTGGGCATCTCAGTTGTGGGGCTTCAATTTCAGTGATTTGAGATCTATGGATAAGAAAAGAGATGAAAATATCTCGATCTAAAGCAAGTTGTTGTATGCAGGCAGAGATGGGCCTGGGAGCAAAGAGAAGGTAGGTGTCACCTGCACGGAACAGGTAAAAGCTGTGGCTGACTTTGATAGGAGTTTTCTGTGGCTGAAATTTCCCCTCTTGAAAAGGGATAGCAAAAAGCTGACCCTGTGTTTCCACACTGGGCTTGGCCCTGGCACAGTAATTTAAAAGCAGGGTATGAGTACCTTGAAGCAAAGCTGAATTGTACCCTATGGCAGTGAGCACTGGCCCCTGCTGCCTGCCCAGGGAGCCCTCCAGCACCTCTTGTGAAATGCTCAGCAGAGATGAGCTGGTTTAGTGCAGCCCGTGCAGGGCAGTTGTATATCTTTTGTAGGTTGCTAAGTCATACCCAATCCTTTCACTGAACACATACAGCAAATAAAATCACCTGAGTGCTGCATAATGGATCGTGGGGTCAACATCTTTCTCTTTCTTCATTTTGTAGCTTATTTCAGCCTCTGAGAAATGTGAGCAATTATGCAGGTGTAGTTGCTACCAAAAGTAAGAAAGATTGAATTTGCTATTTGTAGCACTATAAAGCAAATACAGAATTCAATAATGTGTATTTTCATTATCCTAATGGAAGATTTCAGTATGTTAAATGTGTTCAGATGTCCTTGGCAAAATTGGGGTCAGTCATGTGAAATGGAGACAAAATGTGTTTCATCATCTTGTGGTTATTATACTACAAGGATTTCATTGTAAAGTGCAACAAGTAATTGCAGCCACATTTCTGATGCTATTGACTGCTTTATCTAATGGAAATGATTTCGTTCTTGATTATTTAAAATGAACCTTTTACCATTGTCATGTAAGGAAGTTGTAAAGTTTTTTTTTTTAAAAAATACATTATAGCACCACCATTAACAACGACAACAACAACAAATTAGGGGTGTGCACTTCTCAGATGGTTTTATCCAAGGATCTAAAGGTGCTTAAGGAAGAATATCCGAATTAAAGTTCTTGTGTGGAAGGCAAATGGCAGAGATGATTGGTTTAAAACTGAGACTGTTTCTTGTGCTGGGCCTGATGGCAAGCTGGACATGGTTACTCATGCATTAGTGCAGCTCCTTGGGCTGAGCTCTGCTGTCCCCAGGTGTGCCTCAGTCAGGGCATGTTTGTGTCCCTTCAGGGGCTCAGCATGAGGCTCCCAAGAGGCTTCACCCACCTGGACAGACCCCGTGCAGTGATTGCCCCATGCAGAGCTCTCGGAGCTGCTCTGGATTTTTGGGATTCACTGCTGCAAGGTTTGGCTGACAGGAGCTGGACCCTTTTCCCCAGGAGCCCTGCAGAGTGCACTGCCCTGGGCTTTTAGCTCCAGACCTGCCCTTGAACCCATTGCTAGCATGCAGTAGACCATGGATGAGGGTCCTCCTTCATTAAATCATCTTCCTCCTGCTTTTTGTGACCTCAGAGACACCCAGCGCAGTGCCTGCTGTGTCCCTCAGGGGTGTGTGGACAGGCACGTGCACACACTCAGGGACTGCACTGCTGAGCCCAGGCTCTGAGCCTGCTGAGCAGAAATGCACTGAGGGCTTGCTTTCACTGCAGAACAGCCACAGAAAGGTGGGGCAGCTGTAAAGCCCAAGAGGCAGTGGGGACCCAGCCCGTGCCTTGTCTGAGCTCAGTCTGTCCCAGTCCTTGCAGGACGTGTCTCTGGGAGATTCGTTTTCCAGATGGTGTCAGAGTGACAAAATGGATTCTCACATGGAATATGTTTGCTGTTGAAGGTCTGGGCTCTCACTTCCCCCTGTTCTTTGTGATTCAAGATGCACTTTGTGGCTACCAATTTGCAGATTTAGGATGCATTGTAAAAATCTTACTTACAGGGTATTTACCTGGCAGCAAACATGCATTGCTGTGGGCTTTGGTTCACTGCAAATCTGATGTTCACGTACATCAGGTAAAAATTTCTCAGGTTGTCATTGCCAGGCTTTTCTTTTCCAACCAATAAAACATTCCTCATTTGTTTTGCATTTCTCAGTTGGTTGTATTATATATATATGTGAGTAAATAAATAAATACGTTATTCATTCCAGCAACACCAGCTACCAAGCACCAATACTCGTAAGGCTGTACCTCTGCAGATGTGAAATAGCTGTTGCTCAAAATGGGGTTATTCTGGATTTATACCTGTGGAGCTAAGTGGAACTTCACATGGAGGAAGGCCAAAAACATATGGCAGTACCAATTTTGTTCAGAGCAAGCTTTTAATGATTTCCACCGTTTGATCTACTCTACTGTAGATTTTATGGGTCAGTGTGGATAAAAAAAAATTAAATAAACATCTGGTAATGTACAGCTTTGTTTGGGTGGATTTACAGAGCTGGGCAGGCATGCGGCCGGTGTGTGGCTGTGGAGCCAATAAACAGAAGTTATTTCTGCTTTTGGGGGAAGAGTTGATCAACTGCAAACATCCCCACTGCTGAGTTTGTTCAGCAAGCTGCTCGAGAGGCCCCAGCCAATAATTGTGCTTTATGGAGGTGTTTGTGCTTGCTCCCCACGTGCAGTTGTGGGGTTCAGCCAGGCCAGAGCCCCAGGAGCAGTGCCAGGATTTGTGGGGTCCCCCCAAGCACAGCCAGGGCAGCTTTAGGGCTATTAAGCTGCTCAGCCACAGTGTCAGGATGTTTCTGCTTGCCTGTCTCACACCATTAATCTGCTACCAGTTGTGACTAGTTCTTTCCACGGGGCAGTGAAAATAAACCTATGGAACGGGGTGCCACAACATCTTTTTTGCTATTAGGCATGGATTGTTTTTTTGCTAATTTTATTTCAGTTGTGTTGATTTCGAAGGAGACTCTATTATTATTATTATTATTATTATTATTATTATTATTATTAACATGGTCACCAGACAAAATTATTATGTTAAGGCAGAGACATCACATCACTTACATTTCATAGCTCAGTGCAATTTTCATAAAGTGTGAGGCAACATCCAGAAAAACATGACTCAGAATTAGAGTTTCAGAAGATTATTATGTAGACATTATTTCCCCCAGGTCATGGGCTTTAGTCAAATTTGGAAGAGAATGAAATTGCCAACAGTGAAAAGCAGACAGAAAGGTATGAGTTCATGAGCAGAGAAATAACATTTTCATTTGTTCCTTCCCCATGGGAAAGATTCAACATTCCGGTAAATGGAGACGGTTATAAGAAATGAATTTTTGTCAGCAGGGATGTGATTTTAAGGCTCACTTATCCATTGGCAATCTAGATTTCTAACCCCAGGAATCTAGGAAATTGCTACAGAATGTAGTCTTTATTATAAACAAGTTTTTTTCCTTTCTTTTCGTTTTTTTTTTCCAGCCTGTCTTTTTTAGTAGTTGAGATTTTTAAGGTGCAGGGCTCTGCTGCTCTGAGCATTTCAAGGGGTCATATTGCCACAGAATTATTCTGTGTGGCTTGCTGTCCCTTTGAACTGTGCCTTCTGTGGTGCAGTGATCCCTCTCACCCAGAAATTCCTCTGATCATTGGAACAAGGATGTTTTTGAGAACTAAAAGCACCCCCAGCAATGTGGCATTTGCAGCAGACTTTGCTCCCAAGGATCTAAGCACCATTCCTTGCTTTGTGGTTTTCTCCTTGGTCCATTTTTTAAGCTCTTCCATTCACACAGGCAAGGCAAACCCCCAGGAGTTTAGGGGTTGGCTCTTGTTTTTGGTGTGCACAAATAGCTGGGATTTGCAGGCTTTCCATGGCACTGTCCCAGGCAGACTGCTTTTTGTAATTAAAAGAATTCTCTTCTAAGAGAAATGTTCATTTTTTCCTTCATCTGACTCTTGTAACCTCACTCTGTATTTAGATTCTGTGAGGATGTTCCAATGCTGTTACTGTGCCTGTGATTTTATATAACCCTAAGCCCTTCATTTCTGATGATGCAGATTGGTCTCTAACATTATTATCTTCTTTTTTTTTACTTTTTTTTTTTTTTAATAACAACTTGAAAATATGTACATCTAAATGTACATCTGATACCTCCTTTCCTTGGTGTGTTTTTGTCTATTTTAATATCTTTTCTTACAACCTAGACTGTTTGCCCTACTGTATTGTTATCAAGCAATGTTATTGCCACTGCCTGCCAACATCTTAGCACAAATTGCATTAGTTCTGTTAGCTTCATTATTATTGTGTCCAAACTGGGGTATAATGATTATGGAACATCATGGTAGAGGCTGATTAATAAATAAGAATTGATTGCTCTGACTTTGTCCATTGTTTTAGGCCCAGGTGATTTATACTGTTGATGTCATTTTCTGAAAAACTGCAAATGCTTGAGAAAGACAGAGAGAGGGGAATATAATTTCCTCTTAGGAATGCACAGTCAAATTGCATTCCTTTGTCTCTGCTGGCGTGTGAGGGCAATCAGAGCTGCAGCATTAGGAGCCCCTGAGTGATCACTGACTGGATTTTAGTATGGAACTATTTTCCATTTGCTTTCCTTTCTCCGAAGATGTGGGTGTCTGTGGAATGTTTTGATGGTGTTGGCTGGCACCAAAGAAAGGGAAGGAGCTTTTCCTTCATGCACACATACAACTTCTACTAGTGTTTATTCACAGATAGTGTTTAAACATGCCTTAAGGAGTGGAAAAAAATGAAGCTAAAACAGAAAGTGCTGCAGCTGTACTGCTGCATCTGCATTTCCTTCTGCTGATCTGATGCTGGGGGCCTGGAAAAATCCATGGAGAGACTCCAGCCTGCTCATGCAGGTGTCCTGCTGGTCCTGTCCTGCCAGCACTGCCTCACACCTGGAATACCCACGTTCCTTTCTGAGGGACACACGCTTCTTTACAAAGGGCTGTAAAGAAACTGGGAATGGGACAGATGTTTGCAAGTTGTTTTTTGCTGTTTTACAAACCTTTCCAGCAAACTGAGTGCAAGTGGATGGAAGCATTTAGGTTCCCCTGTGTGCTGCCTGGCTGGGAGCTGCAGCCTGCTCCTGCTGGTGGAAATGGTGCAGATGGTGTTTGAGTTCTCCAGCCCTGCTGGGTGATGTTCCCTGATCCACTGGGCATTGCTGCAGTTTTTGGCTCTGGGAGGGAGCTGTTGTGACCCAGCCGTGTTGCAGGTGTGACAGAAAGTGGTCCTAGCTATTAGTGACTAACTGATCTGCCAGTGAGAAATACAATTGGGCTGGAAAAGATTGCATCTTCTCTTTCAAGACAATTGTCATTGGTACTGGAGGTGGAGGTGGGTTTGCCTTGCTTACCCAGGATGGTGCAGTATCCTTGCCTGAATGGGGACTGTCTGAGCAGATCTGAGCGTGGAAGGAAATGGAGTAGGAAGAGGAAAGCACCACCCTCACACCTCTCAGGGTATCACTGATTACTAAGTTAAAAATGTAGCAAAGAATGCCATTTAACAGTTATTTGCCTCCTTCTGTCTTTGCAAGAGAAGCATATTTTTCTGTATGCACTAGATTTAATTCTGGCGTGAGTCTGACTAACCCTCTCTGTAGCCAAGACATTTTACAGTAGCAAGATTAATCCTTCTCAGGCTGTGAATTCTCTTTTTTCACCATCACTGTGGCCTTTATCCCTGCCAGGGAGTCAGGCTGTGGATAATGCAGCCAGACCCTTGGAGATGTTTCGGGCAGCTTCCCATCCCCAGTGTGAGGAGGGCTTGGCAGGGATGTGACACAGGGCTGGGGGGGCTCAGCTCTCCTCAAGGGTGGACAGGGACCCCCTTTGTTGCATCCTTGGTGGCCTGGGAGGAGCTGGGAAGGTGAGAAGCCTCAGAGGGCACAGGGAGTGTGTCCTGGGATCAGAGCCTGAATCCTGCAGGGATGGGGAGTGGGAGGTGGCTTCGCCTGATGAGCGTCCTTCTTATCTGAGAAACAGCATTGAAGGGAGCTTTTCCAAGTTTGTTTTTTGGTTTGGTTTGTTTCCCTGCAAGAAAGCCCTCAGTTTGGCAGGGGGCTCCTAGGAAGGCATTGCTTGTGTTCCTGCAGTATTTATTGTAATTCCTGGAGCTGTCAGTCAGGGCTCAGGCCTCGTGGTGCAGACACAGGCTCACATTGCTTACAGTCTATGAGAAATATAATGATCTGCACCTAGTCAAGGGAAGCATTTAATGAAATCTCTTTCAGACATGGGAAACTAAGGTTTTTACTGCTTGTTGATAAAGTCATTCTCTTCTTACTAAGTGTTCTGTTGGGAATGGAACTGAAAGCTCTTGTGTCTGATTGTTTCTTTTGCTGGAGCTAATGTTTTCAATACATGTTTGACTCTGGAATAAATGTTTTATGTTATAGTGTGGTTGTTCCTGTGCAAAGAAGGAGCAAAAGACTTCTACTACTAAGTGATTTTGAGAGTCAACACTTGAGGGGAATTGCAAATTATGAGCAGAAAAATCCTGAGAAATAACTCAGGTTACTACAACCCCACCTGACCCTGAGCAGTCACTGGAGCTGTGATGCTTTAATGCAGGGCACTGCCCCGGTGTATTTTATTTTCCTGTGGTGCTCTGCTGCCTTGCCACATCCCTCTGAAGGGGATTGAACCCTCAGAGGAACAGGAGGGGCCCTGTCCCTGATCCAGCGTGAGCACTCACATTTAGGGGTCAGGAGCAGCCAGTGCTCTGTCTGAGGTTTGGAGCACACGTGGCTGGGTCTCAGAGCCCCAAAATCCACCTGTGAAAATGCCCTTGGAGATCAGGCTGAATGGAGGAGGAAAGGAAGGGAGAGATGCAGTTTATTATCAGTGGAAACCCTGAGAAGAAAAGCAATAGTTCCTTCTTTTGTAGTCACTGCAAGGCTTCACCAACACAAGCACACCAGTCCCTTCAGGAGCTGGCAGCTGCCAGCCTCATTTGTCTGGCCCATGCAAGTGAGGCAGAAAAAACATTCACAATTTACCATTAGAGTTTTCTTTCTACACTTGGAGCTGAGTCTCAGTTTTGCTTTATGAAGAGGAAAATTCTGAAGTTTTGGAGATTTGTATTTCGCATATATATTTGGTATTTCAGTGTCCAAGCCTGGCAACCGTGTTAAGAATTTGTTTTTCACAAGTGGCATTTCTTTCTGCAGTCGAGGCATTCGAGAGTTTCTTCCATCTGCAGATCTTCCAAAGCGTTTTTTCTCCAGCCCAGCCTTTCTCACAGGCTACAGGCAGAGACTGGAGAAGTGAATGTCACCTCCTTCCCCTTGCCCACGGTTGGACTCATGCCATTCACTCTTCAGCTGGTCGGGAAGGAATTGTGGCAATTATTGCAGTGGTTCAATGTGAAATCCTTTCAGCCTCTTTCTTTGCTTCTCCGGGGAAACGGAATCTTTTAGGGGGGAAAAAAAGGGGGGAGAAGGTTGACATACTGCAGATTTTTGTGATTTTTTTTTTTTCCCTTACAGAGCTACAATGCAAAAAGATGAGGCAGGCCTATATTTCTTGACTCCTTATTATTAAATTATTATAATTTAACCTGTTTCTTTCTGCCCTGTTCCAAGCAAGGGAAATCACTTCCATCTTTGGCAGAAAACGTTTAATACAAGGGCTTTGTTGTAAGGAAAGACTGTACCAGCTTCACCTTAACTTCCACTACCTTTTTTTTTTTTAATAGTTGGTCTCATGGTCTTGATGAAAATACCAAACTGGTGGTCTTGGGGTCTGGAGTCTTTCCTGTGTTCTCAGAGCAGTTCCAGTGGGATGTGCCCTGTTCTGCAGCCCAGACTTCCCTGGATGTGCAGGGGCAAAGGGACCAGCGTGTCGTGGCACGTGCCCATTGTCCCCCCAGCCTGCTGGTTGAGGAAACTGTCTGAGGTATTTTTTGGAACTGAGAGAGGAGTTTTGGGGGGGTTTGAGCTTGTTTCCGGGTCTATGGGGGTTTTAATGGTTGTGGTTTTTTGTTTGGGGTTTTCTTGTTGGGTTTATGGCGTTTTTTTGCAGGGAGTCAGTGTGAGGAATCTTTCTCTGGGAAGTGAGATCGTGAGGGCACAGCTCACAGAAAACCACTGGGAAACATTCCTCCCTTACACCACAAAACCTGCCAGCCCTTCAGAGATGGTAAGTGTCTGAGGATAGGTCTTTTTCTGAGCATCTGGCTTGAAACACATCCTGAAGTTATTTGATGATAGGTTTTATTTTTGATGGTCAGCTTTTTTTATAGAATCTCTGTAAAGAAACCCTAGACCTGGACCACCTCGAGCTGCTAGCCAACTCCAACAGCTTCTTGGAACCCTGGAATGGAAGACAGGAAGGTTGATCGTGGGTGATGTGTAACAGGAGAACATGCTCTGTATATGTTTCCTGCTCCAAAAGAAATAAGAGAAATTAGACCAGTGGTTTGGTAAATTATATGAAAAATAGACCTTGCTTGCTAATAGACTGTGAAGAAACTGATGTAGTGAAGATGATCTGTAATATTTCATATTTCTCTGAGGAGAAAAAATGATAAACTTGATGGTGTGTGATTTATTCGTGTTTCTGAACATAAAGAATAATCCCAAAGTCAACTGTCTGTTTCACACTCCTGGGCCAGGAGCAGGATTTACGCTGGGATTTGGCAGCTGGGGTTTGTTACGAGGACTGTGGAGGAGGGACCTGGTGATTAATGATGGAGTTGGAAAAGTCTACGGAGGGGATGGTTATGCAGAAACTGCAGCCTTTTGCACATGCCTCTTTTACTGCCTCACAAAGCGTGATGACAAATGTGTTACATTTGTTGGTGTTTGTTTTGGGTTTGTTGAGGGTTTTTTGGGGTTTTTTTCTGTCCCTCCTTCCTTTGGCTCCCATTCTCTTGGCACATGCAGGGGTTTGCCCTTCACTGCAGTCCTGCTACTCCGTTCATGCTGTGTCTCTCTGCGGAGATGCTTTTTGAACCAAAGCCTTATGTAATTTAGAAATTCAGTGAACAGTTTCCTAGGACCAGAAGGGTTGATTTTCTTTGTTCAGCTCCTGAAAGAGTGGGTCTTCATCTGATTCCTGAGAGATCTCCATGGTTCAGAAAAGAGCACAACTTCTTTTGCTTCTTGGCCTCAGGACCAACTGCTGTGATCATGGTCTTGAGGACAAAGTACATGAAAGCAAAGACCTTTGAAATCTGACATATTCTGCAATAGAAGGAAAAAAGGAGAAACAGCCCAAACCCAAACCACAGAGAATGCCATACAAGATAGGCCATGCAGGAGGACATGTGTTTTTTTTAGGGATTAAGTGGGTTATCTTGTATAGGGGGCAAAATATGTGCACAGAGGCTTTGGGCTTCTTCAGGTACTTTGCAGTGTATTTGTACCCATAAATTTTCACCTTTGGTTTGTGTATTAAATTGTAGTCACTATCTGAACAAGGATGGACTTGTAGAAACAATAAAATGGTTGGGTAGAATCGTACATAGATGAAACAAGGTTATGATAGAGAAAAACCAAACCCCAACTGTAGACTGCAGCAATTTATGTGTTACAGTGAACTCTCTCCTAAGACATGAGGGACAGGTAATAGATTTTAACTAGATTTTCCTCAGCTCGTGAAGAGAAAGCATGACAGAAATTGCAAAGGTGTTTGAGAGACAAGATGACAAGCAGACCTTCAAAACTGCACTCTTTGGGTGTTGGCATAAAGCAAGCTGTGCTTAGGTGAGCAGTTGGAGTGTGATATAATAGTGCTGGGTTTGGAAGGTTGTGAGAAGTGGGAGAAGACCAAACCTCCTGATAATGCTGTGTGTGTATTTTTCAGTGCCTGCAGCCTTATTTGGAAAGGGGCAAGCTCACAGATGTTAGGGGCAGAGGGCAGGCAGGGGGCTACGAAACCTTCCACCTTTTGGGTCACGAGTTCAGAATGACCCTGCAGCTTCTGAAAGTCATTGCCATCTGGTGGGGGTGCCTGTGGGCCAGCACGGAATAGATGAATGGCATCAGGCCAAGCCCAGGCAGCCGCAGAGGTGGAGCAGACAGCAGGACCTCCTCTGATGGCCCTGAGGTTAAAGGGGGTAAATGACCCCCTGTGCCCCAGCAGAGGCTCAGTGGCCAAGCAGAGAATCCGTGGGAGGCAGTGAGGAGCTGCTGCATTTTAATTGGGTTGGATGGAAAAAGAGCAATTGGGTGTCTAAGGCACGTCCTTGTCACATGCTCCTCCAGCATTGTGTCACCATACTTTTTACTCTGGATGCATGTCTGTTTTTGTAAAAAAATATTATTTAAAATTGGGAAAATCAAGGAGAAAACAGAATGCTTAGGCACACAGAGTGGAACCTGTAAGTGCATGTATCTTCCGTATGCAGGGTGCTCACAGGTGTAATTAAGCAGGTAATCTGCTCCTGTCTCACATTTTCCAGTCAGAGTTCTTTTGCTGCAGGGTGCCCCCTAAAGAGGCCTTGTCTGTAAGCACTCCTAAGTGACAGCTGGGAGACGTGCAGCATGAGTTCATTTGTTTACTCTTATCTAGTAGCCCCTGAACAAACTGATGAACACTTTGATTTGACAAGGTTGTACTGAGGATTTGTGAGGATTAACCTATATGTGGCATTTACTGAGAGATCAGACAGGTCGTGAAGATTGGCATTAGGGAGTCTAAGAAGATCCTTTTCCCCTCCCCTCTCCCCTGAAAGCCTCAATCCAATTACTGCCTTATTTTGGACTCAATAAAAGGGAAATGAGCGCGTGCCATCCTTCGTGTGAGGAGTGGGTGGTGCAGTGACACAGCGAGGAGCAGGGTAGGGCTGTCTGATGATCTGCTCTGCCTTTCTGGGCTCTCACCTGATGGTGTGAGATTATTCACACGCTTGTTGGAGTCAGGGCTTCTAATGGCCTTTCCAGTTCCTGTCACGCTGCCTCCTCTTGGGGAGGGAGAAGAAGTTATCTCTGTGTGCTGAATGAAGCACTGACATAATGGGTATTGTTGTTTACACTTGTGTGTTTGGAGATAACAGTGGAGTTCGAGGAAATGCCTGTGGAAGTATAAAAACACACCGTCTAATTTCATGAAACACATCCTCCCCTGAAGGCAGACGAGGGTCCCCGTGCAGAGTGCACAGCCAAGCCCTGGCTTGGTGCACCCAGAACCTCTGCTCCAGCTGTCTGAGGGAGGGACAGGGGACAGGGACAGGGGACAGGGACAGGGACAGGGACAGGGACAGGGGACAGGGACAGGGGACAGGGACAGGGACAGGCTTTACCTGCTCCTTCCCTGGTGCTCACCGTGCAGTGCTCCACAGCCACCCCTCCTGTCAGCAGCTCCCTTTCTGTCAGGACGGTTTTTTATTTACTATTTCTTCTTCCTGCTTGCAAGAGCACTGAAATGCCTTTTGCTGAATGATGTTGAGTGCAGCCCATTTATATTTCTGTAGCCCTGCAAACACTGACTGCTTTATTGTGGGAGTGCTGAGCATCTCCTCAGCCAGAGCAAGATGTTCCTCTGAGAAGCCTGGCAATCTTTGTCACAGGCTGTTAAAAGGGCAGGGTTGGTGTTGAACCTGCACAGGGGCACCATGGGGGGAGAGCTGACCTGGCTGAACTCGGGGTGTGTAAAGAACTGGGGCACACAGGGCACTTCCATCATGTAAAAAACAAACCAAAAATTCAGACTTCACGCTGATTTAGAAGGTCCGAGTGCCAAAGTCATTAAATCTCTGCATGTGCCTAAAGCTCTGGAAGGGGTTTATTCCTGATTTGTGATGCTGTGTCAGTGCTTGAGTGGTGCTTTACTCCTGGAGGGCTCTCTGGGCTGGAGGTCACTCACCAGGGGTGGAGATGCAGGAGAGGACAGCGCTCCATGAGGTTTTCCTCATGAAATCCTCATGATTAAGGGTAGGATGAGTAAGAAGGGGTGTAGCTGCAGGAGGATGGATGGGTGGATGGATGGATGGATGGATGGATGGAGGGATGGATGGATGGATGGATGGATTTATTGAGCTGTGCTTAACTTCTGGCTCCCAAACTGTAGGATTTGTGAGCACTTCATATTCTATTACCACTGATGGGGGGGTTAATTATTAATTTATTCTTTAATCAAAACCAATTAAAAATAATTTTGAGGAGTGGGGAGCTGTCCATTAGGATGCCAAGAAGGAAATTATTCCATAAACTGGGCTGTGAGACATCCCCTAAACCCAGATGTTTGCTTTATTGATGCTGCTGACTGCAGAAGCCAGTTCCAAACTGCAAATCTGCTTTACAGCACTGCTGGTCAGGGGCTCTGGACTCCAGGGAATGCTGCTGGGGAAAACCCCTGGTGAAGGGCATGAGCAGGGTCTCCTGGGCTCAGTTCTGCTCTGTCTGTATGGTCCTGAGCAGCTCTGGCAGCCCTCGTTTACCCATTTCATCATATTTTGCCACGTGTCACAGGGCAGAGCTGGGAAGGGAGTCTCCCATCCCTGCCTCCAGCAGAGTTTGGTTCCTGTGGTGTGTGGTGTCCCATGGGAAGTTACAAGGTTACGCCAGAAGAAACAAGATATTGGCTCAATTTCGTTGCCTTTTTTGCTTTCCCAAAATGAGACCTGACAGGTCTGAGTTTGTTTCCAAACAGAGCTGCCACACTGTTAGGTTTTCGTGTTGGCTGGCCCGGCTCGTGTTGTGGTGTGTGTTGGAGCTGCATATTCCAATTAACTTTTTATGGCCCTACACAAGGGGGAGATAAGTTAATGTGAACCAAATGTGTGGTTAGCACCGTGGTACCTGCTGCTCCTCCCAGGGAATCCAGATAACAGCACTTCTGGCTCCAGAGAAAGGAGAGAGTAATTGCAAGTCAGGGCTTTATAGGAGAAACATTGAATTGGATAGTTTAAGACAGTTCCCAGTCTAAAAGAAACGCAGAGCACATACATGACCCCAAAAAATCCTGCAAGGTTTCTGAAATGTATTCAGAGAATATATTGAAACCATACTGTGGGTTGTTTGAACAAATCAGGGCTTTCCCCAACAGCTTTCTTCACCCCTCAGACTTGAGCAGGAGCCCTGAGTCCATCAGGGTGTGCAGAGCTGCTTTGTGTGAGGCTGTGCCAGGCAGGCACCTGTGCCCAGGACAGGACTGGGCAGCCTGATGTGGGCTGGGGTGTGAATTGCAGCATCCCAACCTGACTGATGGCTGAATTCTCTGTGGCAGGGCTTTAATGTGCTGAAAATACTGCCTGTATCCTTCATGGCGTGCTGGTTACTTCTGAACATAAAGGAGTGCTGAGTGAAATGATCATTTTCTACCTAATAAAAATCCCAGTGAGAAAAATGTTGATGTTTTCTACTTGTCACCTAGTTCCTGCTCTCACTCACCTGTCTGCTCTTTCTTTATAATTTTAATAGTCAAAGATACAGTAATGAAGGATGATCAGTCTTAAATCAATTAGCAGAGCTGCTAGGTAATGCACTGTGATTTTCCTCGAGTGAGGAAGCAGGTTTGAAGAGTGGCATGAGATGAAATAGGAAGCAAATTACCTTCTGCTTTCTTAAGGATGCTGTGAAAACCAATATTAAAATGCCTGTTTATTCTCAGCCCCTACCCCCCACCTTGTGACAGCTGTTCTTAACTCTTCTAAAAAGTCATAACCATCCTCTTTATGATCTATTCCTCTTTATAACATTTATGTTGCAGGGAAAGTTGTCTAGTTGTTTCAGTGATGCCTGGCTTCTCCTCCTGGCTCTGCTATTGTCTTTGGCCCTGATTCAGCAGAGCACTTAAGCACATGATTATCTTTACTTTTATGGGATGGTACATGTGTTTACAGCTAAGCATGTGCTTAAGTGCTCTGCTGAATCAGAGATTTTGTCTGTAACCTTGGATTTATATCTCAACCTATTCACAAGTAAAATGAGCTTAATGGTTACCTCCAGTGATACTATGAGATGCAAAGAAAACAGAGAATGGCTCAAGTTTCTTTCACAAACAGCAAAACCCAAATGACCAGTATATTATATATTGCTTTGTTTCAGTATAAACAAGCCTATAGTGGGTTTCTCTAGCTGGAGCCATCCAGACATTTCTGACATTATCAGTAATCCATTACATTTATTGTTCCCTATAGGTTTGTTGTTCTTGTTTTCACTGTTTTTGTCAAAACAACCCTCCCTTGCCTTTAGTTGTGTTTTCAGACACGTAGGTATGTGTGTGCATATATATATATATATATAT